>CACVCL010034162.1:0-82104 GCA_902729485.2 Mus minutoides
TAGGAAGAAAAGAGTAATGCCGAGGAAGAATGATATTCTATTAAGTTCAAACTTTTCAATTCCACAGATCAGAAGACAACAATAGGCCACTGCAAAAGTCATCTAATTCATTCTGTTCTGTTTTTCATTTTGTCCTAATTACTACACAATCTTAGAAATTACTCTACTCACCAAACTGTAATTCTGTGTAACTGTCCCTACCATAATTTAATAATCATGGCAACATATATTTATACTGTGAATTTATGTTTTAAAAGAATACTGACACCTATTCAGTGTTCAATGTGTGAAAATCTGAATTTCCACAGGAATAAGTAATTCAACTACAAAGCATAGCTAATCTGATTAACTACATGCTTTTATTTTCTGTTTATCAATGCTATTTCTGTCCATACATTGGAAAATGCACATGACATGAAATAGCCAGTATGTTTATGTAGTCAGCTACAAAAGTACATGAAGAAAGAGGCCATATTTACCTCACAGGCCCTTGGTCTTTGCTCAGATTTCCCAAATGCAGGGAGAAACTGTGCGAGTCTTGTCTTCACTACTATGGCCATCACTTTGCATTACTCAAGGACAAAGAATTACCCCTTCATCCTGACCTAAAGGAGAGTTTATTATAAAAGTGCAGAAACCCAGGACTCATTTGAAGAGGGACACATTACTGTGCACAAGCAATCAGCTTGATTCTGGAGAGAGCATGTTTATCACGTGGTAATAGGCACACAGGTTCCTACTGTAAGAATCTTCGCACCTTTGGGAGAATTGAGCTGTTTTTGTTTTGTTGAAAAAAAAAAACAACACAACTCCATATTGTGGCTGTGGGCAAAACAGATGTGATGCTTCTATATGTCATTCAATGACTATACCAGCTTGACAAATGCTACACACTGTATTAATGTGAACATATGACTTGCCTAACAAAACATTGGTTGCATTACTTCTTCCATGGTCTACTCAGCTGGACAAGTATCTAGGCCTGGGTTTTTCTGACCAACATTGAAAAAGTTATGAAGCTACATTTGATAAAGTATGCCTATGATACCTGCACCTTGGAGGCAGAGGCAGGAGGATTGCCACAAATCAGAACCTGGTTTGTATAGCAACTTTCACAATAGACAGGCCCAGGCAAAGCACTACTACCATCCAAACAGCAAAGAAACCATTGCATATAATCAAAATCATCACTTTCCTTTAGTTGTCCAATAACAATAATACTGAGGTTTAGCCCTAGCACTCATTTACAGAATGATTTGAGAAAGTTGGCTTTGCTTATCTGAGTCCCAAGCTTTTATTTCTAGGAAACAAAAAATAACAACAATTAAGTAAAACAGAGAAAGTTAAAAGAGAAAAGGTTCAGTGTAAACTGCAGATTAAAAAGAAAATAGAAAGGCAGCAATACAAAGAAATAAATGCCCAGAGGTAGGATAGAGAGTGTAAGGGAACAACAATAAACCAATGCCAAGTGCTCTGCACTGAACTCCAAAATAAACTTGATTAATATATTAACAATCTTATGCAACATGTGTTGCACATGGAACAACAGTATATAAATACCAAGTGCTCTGCATTGAAATCTAAAATAAGCTTGATTATATATTAAAAATCTGATGCAATATGTGTTGCTCATGTTATTGACCAGGAACAATACTTACTCATATTATCTCAGTGAATATCACAGTGTGGAAAATTCTATATAAATTTGAAAAGCACAGTTTAGGAGGATTGAATAGCTTATTGACAACCACAAATGCACAAGACAGATATACAACAAGAGCCCAATTCTATATGACTCTAGTCCTTAGACCTGTCCTTAAGTGGATTGAACTAAATTTAATAAGAAAAATGGAGCAATTCCAAGAACAAGTGCTGACAGTGAGAAGTCAGTACACAGAACATTTTCCAGAACAGATCATATGGTAAGTACAAGTAAATACTCCAAGAGTCTTTACAAATTAAAAACCATGGTCTAGAGAGATGGCTCAGTGCTTATGAGTACATATTGCTCTTTCCATGTTTGTTTCCGGCACCAACAACTACAAATAGCTAGATGCCCAACACTTACACCCTAGAAGAAATGAGTGATTTCATTGATTCATATGCCTAGCCAATAGAGGATAATGAATAGACACCTGAATGGATTAAAATAATAATAATAATGACCTGATAAAGAATAGTCTTTCATCAAAGAAAAGCTTATGGCCAGTGGTATCATTGTTGAATTCTTTCATGCATCTATAGAAGAGTTAATACCAAATTTTCTAAAAGCATTCAAATTGAAAAAGAAGGAGGTCTTCCAAATTCATTCTATGAATCCAATATTATCATGATACTCAGACAAGGAAACAACAAAATCAGAAAATTACAGATAAATATCCCTAATAAAAGGATGGAAATATGCCTAATACAAAACCTAGCAAACTAAATATATCACATGGAAAACATAATTTATTCCAATCAACTAACATTTGTCAAAATTAGCAAGAGTCAATATATGCAAATGAAAAAGCATGATATGACGGACCAGCAGGATTAAAAACATTAGCAGCAGCAGCAATAATAACAACAACAGAAAATAAAACACCAAGCAAACATATTGTTGGTCTGGTGAGATGTCTCAGCATGTAAGGGCACTTGTTTAAGCCTGGTGATCTGAATTTGATCCCTGGAACACATGTCATGTTGGAAGAGGAGAACCAACTCCACGAAGTTGTCTACAAACCAACCCACATACACTTTATGCCATATATCCCCTTCCAATAATAAATTACAAAAGCATATTATCACCTCAATAGATCCAGTACTTTTTGGATACACTTGAACATTCTTTGACAATAAAAACTATGAACAAATTAGCATGAGAGGGATGTATGTCCAACATAAGCAAATCCATACATATTAACCCTACAGCTAGCATCATCACAAATGAGGAAACCTGCAAGCTCTCTAGGATGGGAAACAAGATGATTGTCCACTGTCTTCACAATATATAAACCAGGAGTAAAAGTCCTCAATAGATCAATAAAGCATGGCAAAGAAACAAAGAGCATCATTTATCTATTTACTATCCATCTCTATTTATTGAGAAAGTATATTCAATACATAGATCCACCTGAACTCAAATTCATCCAGTAGCCAAGGTTGGCCTTAAACTTACCATCCCCCTGCCTCGCACTCCTGACTTCTGAGGTTATAGACATGCACTATCTATCACACCTGATCATTTCTACAGTTTTGAAAGAGAAAATTCAACTTATCATTTGCATATGATATGATCATACATACAAAAATTATCACAGACTACCACAAAACTAAGTCAGATGCAGATATTGACACCTAGTCAATGGACAAAAGCTGGTGAGCCATGTGGTTGAATTAGGGAAAAGCTGGAAGAAGCTGAGGAGGAGGGCCACCCTAGAAGAAGACCAGCAGTCTCAACTAACCTGGACCCCTGGGATCTCTCAGACACTGAGCCACCAACCAGCTGATATGAGGCCCTGCACACATGTACAGCAGAGGACTGCTGGGTCTGTACTCAGTCAGAGAAGATGTACCTAATCCTTGAGAGACATGGAGCCCCAGGGAATGGGAAGGTCTGGTGGGGTGGGGTGGGTGGAGATGATGGGGGGAAGTGTGGAATGTGAAACAGTGAGAGGGTAGACCAGGAGGGGGATAAAATCTGGACTTTAAAAAAAGATTAAAAATAATATAAAATAAAGAAAGAGAGAAAAACTATTAGTACTAATAAATGAATACAATACGAAATCAATATGTGGACTTCAGTACCTTTTCTACATTCCGATAGAAAATTATTCTTAAAAGAAAATAAGGAAAGCATTCTCATTTAGAATAACCACAAAAAAATAGAAAAAAGAAAATATCTTACAATAAGCTCACTAGCAGGAAAATCTTTCTACAATGAGAAGTGTAAAGTGGTTAAAAACAAAGAGGACATAAAAACTAGACATGCCCTTTGAATGTATTAAAAGACCCTATCAAAAATAATTAAAATGTAATTGCTATCAAAATAACCATCCTATCTTTATAAAATAAGAAAAAAATCCTAACATTCTTATGGAAACCTAAATAGTTAAACATCTAGAACACATTGAGAGACGAAGTTGGAGACATACTACCGGATTTTGTGATGCAATAGAAAGCTACATGGATAGCAATGCCATGGCATTGATATAGCAAACACACAAGCTAGTGGAAGATAAGCTGGAGAGACTAGAAATAATGCCACATGTAATAGCCATGTGGCCTAGGAATTCATACTGGGAAAGAGTAGTCTCTTCAATACATCATGGCTCAAAGACTGGATGTGCACGTGCAGGAAACTGAAGCTAGTCATCTTACTGTACAGAAAAATAAACTGAAAAAAGATATAGTTTGCATGCAAACCCTGAAACTCTTAGATGAAAATGTAGGAAATTTGTTTTAGGAGGTTAGAATTAACAAGGGATTTAAAAATAAGATTCCTCACATCATTGGAAACTGTGGTGGTTTGAATATGCTTGGCCCAGGGAGTGGCACTATTTGGAGTCTTCTGTCTGCCTTTGAATGAAGATGTAGAATTCTCAGCCCCTCCAGCCCCACATTTGTCTGGATGCTGCCATGCTTCTGCCTTGATGATAATGAACTGAACCTCTGAACCTGTAGCCAGCGTTGCCTTGGTCATGGTGTCTGTTCACAGCAGTAAAACCCTGACTAATACAGAAACAAAATCAAAAGTAGTCAAATAGGATTTTATAAAACTTGGAGGCTTCTGAATAGCAGAGGAAGTAACAAATGGCCACATGGAAAGGGAGAGAATATTTGCAAAATCTGATGTGGTTGACATTCAAAATATGCCAGGGATTCAGTTTAGTGACATAAACATGCGATTAAATGAGGGATAGAATTAAATAGATGTTTCTCAAAAGAAGTTACATAAGCAACCTTCAAGTGTGTGTAAAAGAAATGCTTAGCTATCAGCAGCAAAACACATCTCAAAACCACAGGGAGTTATTTCACTCCACTTAGAAAACCCTTTATCAAAGTACTGCAGATGACAGGTACTGAAGATGTGGGCAAAGGGAACTGAAGTTGGAAGCGGAATAGGATTCCTCAGAAATATCAAGCCAGATCTCACTTTAGCTGTGATTGGGAGGTGATGCTGGAGAGATGTTCTGCACTTGATCTTAGCCAAAAGGCCAAGAAGTGATTGGAGAGATGTTCTGTAGACAGAGATAAAGACCCTAGAGCAGGAGGCATCAGGACAAATTCCCTGAGCTCACTGATAAGATAGGTCATCAGCAAACCTCAATGGAACCTTGATCATCAATTTATATCCCTAACAGTTTTAAAGATGCCATGGATTCTCTTGGTATCTATGGAAACAGGGAGATTTACAGTTCCTTCCACTTTAGAGGAATTCACATACCTTGACAGCTTTCCTGGAAAGGGTGGTTAATTTTTTCATTGGGCTTCGAGTGTATTTTACTGTGACCACTGGGGCTAGTGCGAAAAACAGCCTAATCTTTTTAGCCAGCTCTGGATTCGTAGAGAACGCTATGAACCCTGAAGGGAAAGAAGACATTAGTTCACACAGATTTCCATTATCTTGCCATTGCAAATCCTTATAAAGGTAATTATATTGAAAACAAAACAAAACAAACTGTGAGGACTATTAATGTGGGGAAATTTTTAAATTTCTCAAGGGTACAATTGGCTCTTTCATATGTTCTTGGGGCAGGGGGAGGAGGTAGAGTGACATTGTGTGGAGCATATATATATATAATGCAAGGGACCATACTGGTTTTAACCTTGGAGTAATATAAAACCAAGCTGTCATCTTGACTTCTAACTCAATATCTGTGAACATTACCTCCTTTTATGGATCAGAGTTTCTTAAATACGTGAGGATAGCAATCTACAGAGAACGACTATTCTATGTGTATATGAGATTATGTATGCATGTACATATATATGCATATTGTTTCATACACATTAAAATATCATGCAGAAAATACATAAAATGACTCTTAAAGTGCTAGTTGGTATTTTTATCCATTGGGAAAAAATTCCTGCAGGTGATAATCAAAGAACTATAAATAATGTAGTCTCAGATATTTTCTTTTTTCTTTTTTTATTAGATATTTTCTTTATTTCCATTTCAAATTTTATCCCCTTTCCTCATTTCCCCTCCAAAAACTTCCTATCCTATCCCCCTCCCTCGCTCACTAACCCACCCACTTCTACTTCCCTGTCCTGGCATTCCCATTTTTCAAAATAAATAAATAAATAAAGGAGTGAGAGGCCCGAGATGCCTTGTGGCTCTATCATCATGCTCTCTAGTTTGACTGACTCATGACCTCACTAGTAAGGAGAGATGGTTCAGTGTTTAAGAGCACTGTCTGCTCTTCCAGAGTTCCTGAGTTCAATTCCCAGCAACCACATGGTGGCTCACAACCATCTATAATGGAATCTGGTGCTCTCTTCTGCTGTGTCTCAAGAGAGAAACAGTATACTCATATAGAAATAAATAAATAAATAAATAAATATTAGAAGAAAGAGAAGGAGGAGAAGGAGAAGTGTAAGGAGAAAAGAAGAAGGAGAAGGAGAAGGAAAAGGAGAAGAAAGAAGAAGGAGGAGGAAGGAGGAGGAGGAGGAGGAAGGAGGAGGAGGAGGAGGAGGAGGAGGAAGAAGAAGAAGAAGAAGAAGAAGAAGAAGAAGAAGAAGAAGAAGAAGAAGAAGAAGAAGAAGAAGAAGAAGAAGAAGACGAAGACGAAGAAGTTGTCAACCAGCCTTAGTCTGCCGTGGTCTGATAGGATGCATGGGATTATTTCAACCTTCTTGTTATCTGTTGAGGCCTGTTTTGTGACCATTTATATGGTCAACTTTGGAGAACGCACCATGAGGTGCTGAGAAGAAGGTATATTCTTTTATTTTAGGATGACATGTTTTATAGATACCTGTTAAATCCATTTGGTTCATAACTTCTGTTAGTTTCACTGTGTCTCTGTTTAGTTTGTGTTTGCATGATCTGTCCGTTGCTGAGAGTGATGTGTTGAAGTCTCCCACTATTACTGTGTGAGGTGCAATGTGTGCTTTGAACTTTAGTAAAGTTTCTTTTATGAATGTGGGTTCTCTTGCACTTGGAGCATAGATGTTCAGAATTGATAGTTCATTTTGATAGATTTGTATGAAGATTTGGTAGATGAGTATGTGTCCTTCCTTATCTTTTTTTTTAAAATAACTTTTGGTTGAAAGTTGATTTTATTCGATATTTGGATGGCTACTCCAGTTTGTTTCTTGGGACCATTAGCTTGGAAAATTGTTTTTCAGCCTTTTACATTTAATGAAAATGAAAGCACAACATACCCAAACTTATGGAACACAACCAAAGCAGTGCTAAGAGGAAAATTCAGCTCTACGTGCCTCCAAAAAGAAACTGGAGAGAGCATACACTAGCAGCTTGACAGCACACCCGAAAGCTCTAGAATAAAAAGACACAAATACACCCGAGAGGAGTAGAGGGCAGGAAATAATCAAACTCAGGGCTGAAATCAACCAAGTAGAAACAAAAGGAACTATACAAAGAATCAACAAAACCAGGAGGTGGTTCTTTGAGAAAATAACAAGATAGATAAACCCTTAACCATACTAATCAGAGGACACGGAGATACTATACAAATTAATAAAATCAGAAATGAAAAGGGAGACATAACAACAGAAACCGAGGAAATTCAAGGTATCATTAGGTCCTACTAGAAAAGCCCATACTCAACAAAACTGGAAAATCTGGATGAAATGCACAATTTTCTAGACAGATACCAGGTGCCAAAGTTAAATCAGGATCAGATAACCTATCTAAACTGTCCCATAACCCCTAAAGAAATGGCAGCAGTCATTAAAAGTATCCCAACCAAAATAAGCTCAGGATCAGATCATTTTAGTGCCAAATTCTATCAGACCTTCAAAGAAGACCTAATATGAATATTCTTCAAACTATTCCACAAAATAGAAACAGAAGGAACTCTATCCAATTTGTTCTGTGAAGCTACAATTATGCTTATACATAAACCACACAAAGGCTCAACAAAGAGAACTTGAAACCAATTTCCCTTATTAATATTGATGCAAAAATACTGAATAAAATTCTTTCCAAAAGGGATAACATCAAAACAATACAGAGGCAGATGCTTGCAGCCAACCATTGGACTGAGCATAGGGTCCCCAATGGAGGAGTTAGATAAAGGACTGGAGAAGCTAAAGGAGCTTGCAACCCCATAGGAAGAACAATATCAACCAACCAGAACCCCTCCCCCCCCGATCCCCCAGGGACTAAATCACCAACCAAGAAGTACACATGGAGGGGCCATGGCTCTAGCTGGGTATGTAGCAGAGGATGGATTTGCTGGGTATCAGTGGGAGAAGAGGCCCTTGGTCCTGTAAAGGCTTGATGTCCCAGTGTAGGGGAATCTGAGGGCAAGGATGTGGAAGTGGGTGGGTGGGGGAACACCCTCATAGGAGGAGGGGGAGGGCTGATAGAAGTGGGGATTTCTGGCGGGGGGTAGGGGGGCAAACTGGGAAAAGGGATAACATTTGAAGTATAAATACAAAAATATACAATAAAATTAATTTTAAAAGGAAAATCCTCACTGATTGTAGCATATAATCAGTTTCATAATTCCATGGTTTTGCTTCAATGTCCTCTCTTTTATTTTCTTTTTTAAAAGATCTATTTATCAGTATATATTATTCTACATGCATGTATGCCTGCAAACCAGAAGAGGGCACCAGATTTCATTATAGATGGTTATGAGTCCCAATGTGGTTTCAAGGAATTGTACTTGGGATCTTTGGACTAGCAGCCAGTGCTATTCAACTCTGAGCCATCTATTTCTCTAGCCCCAATGCCCTTCTCTCGACTGTGAGAAATTCAAGGGGAAAATGTTTATCTTTGTTTCCTCAGAAAATAACCTGGGGTCTCAGTGTTTGCTGAGAGCAAAAACTAAGTTCTATCAACCTCCAAATTCAGTGTTGGGGACGACTTTCTCATAGTCATTCTTGCTTTATTTACTCTTTAGAGCATAACTAGCAGAGATAGTTTTTCAAAGTCATGAAACTAAAGACTATACAGAAAACCAATCAACCAACCAACCAACCAACCAACCAACCAACAACCAACCACCCGATCCTTTCCACAAATACACTTGACATTGTCCGATTTCATCCAGCCCCTACACACCTATGGTGGTGCCCTGCGAGTGGCCCACATAGAAGAGCTGCTTTTGTCCACTTTTCTCTAAGATCAGATTGACTGTAGCTGGAAGATCATATTTAGCCATCTCATCCCAGCTGCCGGGGGGAAAAAAGGAATGGTGAAATTAGAAATGAAGAGCTGTGGTTGTTAGACCTGCAGTGTTTGCAAACAGTCCTTGCAGGCGTTGATACTCAGGTTTGACTCTACGTAAGGGAGAGTGACAACACTGTGTGTCTGAATAGCTTCCCATGTTGCTTTCTTCCCTGTCAGGGAACTGGAATAAAAAGGGCTCTGATGGAAAAGCCTACTGATAATTTTTCTATATGGCTCCGTCATGTTCCATTTATCCCAGAGATTTAGGAAATATTACTTGAGTTCCAGAAAGAACACAGAAAAGAGGCAATGAAGCCAGGGGCCTTAGTGATCTCAGCGGCGTGACTTTTAGCTCCGAGGAAGGGCAAGCCTCACCCCTGTGACTAAGCGTGTCAGGCTTCAGGAAAAACTCTCTGCTACTTAGACACATTTTAATCAGGACCGACAGATACAAGCTCTGACCCCACCCCACCTCACCCCAGTCAGTCACACCAGGAAGGAAACAAGGCTTTAAAAACAAGCAGTAACTAGATGAGATGGAGGAAAGCCTAAAAGTGGGAGGAAATTCTAGTTTGCTTCTTGCAGATTCTATCAGGTGCATTTGGACAGCGAAGGAAAACCAGGAAGAATTTATGCTTGTAAGTGCGTTACGAACAGGCTTCTCTTACCTGAAGGCCCAATATTGCGGTGACATAGGCGACAGTCTCAGGTGTTTTCTGGACCAGGTGTTTCCTCGGCTGTTCCCCAACCACACGTCATAACCACTATCGGCCAGAAGGAAAGCCAAGCTGTTGTTGGGCAGGTTGCAAATCCAGTTATTGGCAGATGCAATTAAGCCATGCTGCAGAAACACAACTGCCTTCGGAGCTGGAAAACACAGACTACAAGGGTTTCCTCCCTGATCTCCTCAGCCTTCTTGCAAACTCTGCTTTCTGACATATACCCACATAAGCAAAGTTAAGAGATGAGATTTTGTGCCGGGTAAGCCTAGTCTCTTAGGGATCCAGTCTTTTAGACATTCTTTACCTGGGACACAGAATTATGTCCTACTTTCTTCATTTATAAGATGAAGATTATGTATAGTGTATTATGTCATGTAGGGTCATGTAGGCGTTTATTAGAGCCAGATTTTTCTGGTTCAAAAATCTATCTTGCTATGTATGTATATATGTACTTCCTGTTATTTATATAGTGATAAATAATAGCAAATGCTCTCTCATAGGGGAGGTTTAAGAATTCCATTAAAAATAAAACATGTAAAATACTTTATAGCAAAATAAATGTTAACTCTACTACTAATTTCATTCATATTATTTTATTTCTTAAGAAGCAACTTATTGGAGACTGCAGAGACATTTCAGATTTAGAGAACTCGTTGCTTTTGCAGAGGACTCAGGATTGGATTCCCAGCATGTACAAAGACAGATCACAAACATGTACAACACGGGGATTAGGTGATCTGACGCCATCTTCTGGCCTCTAGAAGCAGCAGACACACGCATGGTGTATGGCCATAAACACAGGCAAAATATTCATATATGAAATTAAATTAAAATAGATCTAATTTATTTAAATTTGAATATCATTAAAGCTAAGAAAAATGTTCAGGATTGGTAGATGTGGAAGGCAAACTGAAAGATTTTGAGGACTGGCTGCATTTAGGATGTCAGTGAGAGGAGCAGATCAAGGGTGACTCTTGGATTTCTAAACTATGGAGGTACTATGTGATGAGGGCTTATTTCCTTTCATTTTAGTATTTTGTTTCTGGGGGGGGCAAAGACATGGAGAAAAGGAAAGTCAAAATTGGCAGTATATATAAAACTGGAAAAATTTTCTTTTTAAGAGTTGTGTAAATTAAATAGAGGTGGAGACACAGTTTCTTCTCTGATAAAAGGACCATGACTTATCTTGAGCGAAGGCATCCTGCTGTTGCCAGGATGTCTAGACATGTCCACTTCAGGCATTTTTTTTCTTCTTATTTCAAAGCAAAGTAAATCATACCGGTTTTCCTTGAGCATCCTTTTCCATGAGGAATCCGGTAAGTTCCAAGGATATAACCATCCTCTGTTATAACATCATGCTTTTCATAAGGATAGCCCCAGTAAGAAATAAGTTCACTCTGAAAAACACATACCCATAATTCAGTTTGCTTTTTATGTGTACGCTACAATATAGTCCTTTCACCATCATATGTACTAGGCAACAGCATATAGCAGGAAAATTATAACAAATTGGGAAACCTATCAGGAAGGGACTGGATGCAAAGGGGGTAACATATGGTTGGAGGGACTCCACATTTAGCATGTTTAGGCTAGTGTCTAAATATGCCTGTGGGCTTAATGTTACCAACCACAGTCATCTATTCTTAAGATGTTTTGGCAACAAGAAATAGAAATACTTGACTAATGTGGGAAACCACAAGAGATTGGAAAATATATTGTGGCTAATAATAACTGAACTCCTACAAATTTGGTTCCAAAAGGGATATAAAAGGAGGTCGTTATTAGAATCCAGGAAAGGAAAAGACCACAGCAGCAGAAACAAAAGACTAAGTCAACTTCTCAAGAGCAAGGACAATTGCGAAACAAAAGCAAGCAAACAAAAACCCCTGTATCTTAAACTTCTCTTTCACATATATGAAGCATCTGATGGAGCTTTAGATATAGTTCTTATAGGACAGCCTTTTTGATGGAAAGAAAAGCACAAAAGAATACAAGATGAGTTAGAAGGCCATCAGAAACTTCCCTGTCCACAGACATGCATGGAAGCAGAAACAAATGTTGTAGAATATAAGCTTGCTCTACTTTCATCAATTCTGTGAAGAAGTCTTTATGATAGAAATGTAAATATTTTAGAATTGAGAATACTGGAGATCAGTAAAAGTAGTAATTTATCCAAGATAATACACTGAGAAGAGGTAAATGATTTATTAATGAGACAGGGAGGTTAGCTGCACAGTCTATACCATTATTACAAGGTTACACATTTGCTCATGTGAGGCACAGAGTGCATGCTTGAGTTATGCTGTTACTCAGAATAGTGTTAAGAGCCTAGATTCTAAAGATAGACTGTATGGCATGGTACATCCACTGCTCTATTTACTAATCAACTATCACCAATGCACACAGTGGATACGTATCATCTGCCTTTCCTACATAGCAAAAAACTACTGATGATGTGAAATTATTTAGACATAAGCCAACCCTGGCTTATTAAACCCTCTAAGTACACTGATGTAGCTCACAAAATCATGAAGGTGGGTTACACAAAGCTCCAGAAAGAATTCAAAGATATGTGGCAGGAAATTATCAAGATAAATCTTGAATCTCCTCTTTAGAAAGCCACAGCTAGATATGATCTCAGATCACCAGGATTGTTGCTCCAATGTGGTTTCAAGCTTTCAATTCTAAGATTAGTTAGTTTTGATCCTTCCCAAAAGAGGATGCCCAAATTTAGTCATTAGAGAAATTCTTGATACACAAATTATACCTAAAATGTGACCAATTTCTTATCTTATTTTTTCTCAGTGAATGACTTACAATATTCATATTGGCTTCAGGATTTGTGATGCTTTCTTGCTTATAGCCATCGATGGGTCTGGGAAGAAGCATACAACATGTTGCTAAAAGCCACCACATTTGGAGTCTGCCTAGGAAAGTAAATATTAATGCAATGTCATCAAGGAGAAATCTTGCAAAAGGAAAATTGGTGTGATGATTTTTATAGCACTGCTGAGGAAACAAGTGCAAACACAAACTTCTAGGCTGTACTTTTACAAGCAATACAGTGTGTAATGAAGGATTCATTCCACGAAAATCATTAAATGGTGACCTTAGATAAGAAAAGGACAAAGTATGGAACAAGGGTGGGAAGGAAGGCAAAGGTATAAGAAAAACAAATTGAGTCTTCAGTAGGTAATTAGATAAAAGAAATGATGTACAATTGAAGAAAAAAATGTATTGACTAAGTGGTTGCTCACAGAACACTGACTATTTCTAAGAATTACATAAATTGTTTTTGTTTTATCTTTTATGGAGTCCTGAGACATGTATCTCTACCACTGAGCTATAACTCTGGCCCTTTTAAACTCATTGGGACTGTTCATTGATGAAGCCATTGTGATACCGGTACAGAGATTCCTTAAAAAACTAAAACTAGAACCACCACAGGGAGACAGTGATATGGCTTAGTACCAAGCTTGAAAACCTAAGTTCATTCCTGTGGTTCTTGTAGGAGTGTATATGGAGGTTGTCTTCAGTAACACAGGCTATTTTTAAGCAGCTACACCAACAAACATGTCTCTCCTCAGCAATCATTAACTACCTGTTCTTAGAGTCCTGTGGAATCTCTCTGCATCTTGTGTATTGACGCCTGAGCAACTTGTGAGCTTCTCATGCATGCCTTTACATCTTCTCTTATGAGTTCCTTGTGTGTGGTCTCTAGAGCCCCCTATGACTTAAGCAGAGCCTCCTGGGCTTTCTTTAACCCCTTGTGTGCCACCTTCTAAGCCTTCCATGAACCCCAAGCTGCCCCCCTGAACTTTGCTTTTCTTCTCCTTTCACAAGGGGACATTAGAGACCCAGTCTTATGAGGGTCTCTTGTGGAAAACAAAGCTGCTCTAATTTGCGAAGAATAATGACCATGCCATGCTGAATATTAGTGTTCTACAAAATATCCAAATATATCATATATGCATATACTATATATAGTTATATTATATCTAACTATATAATTTGATCAAAACTATATAACTTGATATACACATATTATATATAAAACTATATATCTTGATGACATGTGCTTACCACAAGTTTGATTTACTTGATAACCATATCTTATAGTGTTAAAGTTAGGCAAAGTCCACAATCAATATACTATCTAACTTTGTTTAACCTATTATACTTTGATTTTATTTTTTGAATTATGCCACTTACTCATATTATAACAATTTTTATAAAGAATATAAATAGAGAAAAAATAGTTTAGTCTTTCTTTCTTTATCATTTTCTTTAAAAATGCCTGTATAGTGAAGGAAAAAGATAAAATGAAGTATGAATTCCCAAATCAGAACTTCATCTTTCACAGGTAACTTTAAGTGGAGACTCTCATCATCATGGAGGCCGATGTAATTGTCCTATTTAATTCTGACTAGATAAAAGAAGTCAAGACTGTAACATTATGTAATGTTTTGTCCCTGTCCTACCCTGGACTGAAGCATAGAAACCAAAATTCTTGCCTACGGCAGGTCATAGAAATTAGAAGATCTCTGTGTAGCAAGGCATGAATGAAAGAATGAGTGATTTGTCTCTCTCCCTGACCAAAGATGGCCTTTCACTAATAAAGGCTATTTGTTTTCTTCTCTACCTGCTATAGCCAAAGAACGGAGAAACTTGAAAAAGAATCACTGCCTCCTGAATTGTCAGTTTTCACACTGTTAAATATTTTATATAAATGCTGGTAGATTATATGTAGGCAGGTCTCATAACAAAATATACAGATATGATGGGATTGAGGACACTCACTTAAGAAAAAAAAAATGACCAGAAGCATTAAAGACACAGATTTCTGTGTTTTGTTGCTCTATAGTCAGAACTGTTGGGCTTATTAAACAGATTTTTAAACAGAGTTTATGAGGAAACTTGGATAATCTTGATTAATTCACACCATAATTCCCCATAAGAGAACCATCAAAGTGTTCAGAAATTGAGGTGAAACTGGCAGAAAATATGCAGGGACTGAATCCTGCAGAACGGTCTTAGTTTGGAAAGCACACTAAGATGGGTATCTACACATGGTGCTCGGATCAATCTTCTTTCTCAGTGGCAAAGGAAGCTGATGATGAATTTAACACAAGTTTTGGGTTAAAAGTCTGGCTCATTTTTTCAATGGCCATGGCAGCCTACAAGTTTTAGATCTCAGACTTCAACTTCAGAGAGTAACAATGACCATTAAACATGGTTCCTGTGCTCTCAGCCCATCCCTGTGCTCACATCAGTTACATGCCTAAGATAGGATGTGTTGGTTTTCTCTATTATTACCTGTTACTCTTACAGTCAATTTAACTCCCTTTTCTGTGTCATCAGGATCATAACTAACATCTACATGTAGATTTAACCTAAGATAATGCATCCTGTTGTAATACACAGATGAAAGACAGTATCTAGAAAACATTGAACAATGCTTGGCTCTCAACAGGTGGATACTATTGTTATATTACTCAGAGACTCAGATGTGTGTATCTTGGCTCTTCAGCTACTTCATAGGCTTCTTAAGGAAGTATCACATTTCATACCAGTATAATTTTATTTTCTGTTGCTGTGACAAACAATAGAATTAAAAACAACTCAAGGGAAGAAAATATTTACTTGCTTTATACTTCCTGGTCATATTTCATCACTGATGGGATTCAGGACAGGAACTCAAGTAGGAGTTTTAGAAAGAAACTAAAGGAGAATGCTTCTTGCTGGTTTATTCAGTCTTATGCTTAGCTTCCTTCCTTCCTTCCTTCCTTCCTTCCTTCCTTCCTTCCTTCCTTCCTTCCTTCTTTCCTCCCTTCTTCCATCCCCTCTTTCTTTCTTTCTTTCTTTCTTTCTTTCTTTCTTTCTTTCTTTCTTTCTTTCTTTCTTTCTTTCTTTCTTTCTCTCTTCCTTTCTTTCCTTTTCAGGCCAGAACTACTTGCCAGAGAATGGCTCCTTCCACAGTGGGCTGGGTTTTCTTACATCAATTAACAATAAAATTAATCCCTATAAACATGCTGTCTTGGTCAGTTTTTCATCAAAGCATAATTTTTTTTTGTATAAAGTACAAACTAAAATCACTTTGGAGGAGGAATATCAATTGAGAAAGTAACTTCATTAGATTTTTTTTAGGCAATTATATAAGTTCTGATTAGTGATTGATATAGGAAGGATCAGCTCACTGGGAAGGGGGAGTGCTACCCCTTGCCAGGTGGTTTTGGGAGGTATAGAAAAATGTAGGCTATACTCTTAGCATAGGTGTGACAGTGCGGGGTAGGCTTCAAAGTTTCAAAAAGACAGTGCCATTCTCAGTCAATCTCTCTCTCTCTCTCTCTCTCTCTCTCTCCTATGCCTTCTGCCCTCTCCCTTCCTCATGGTTGTACATCAAATTGCAAGCTCTCAGCTGCTGTTCCAGTGCCATGTGTGCCATCTTACTTCCATGATCCTAACACTGATGATTATGCTCTGACACCAAAAGCTCCAATAAACTCTTCTTCATTAAAAACCAAAAACAAGGGGCTGGGGAGATGGCTCAGTGGTTAAGAACACTGACTGCTCTTCCAGAGGTCCTGAGTTCAATTTCCAGCAACCATATGGTGGCTCACAGCCACTTGTAATGGAGTCTGATGCCATCCTCTGTTGAGGCTAAAGACAGGTATAGTGTATTCAGATAAATAATAAATAAACAAATCTTAAAAACAAAAACAAACACCCCCAACTGGGTATTGTGCAGGTTTTTCAGCTGAATTATAAACTGTAACTGAACTGCTCATTCTGTAACATGATCTCTTCTGAATAAGACATGAAGAGAATTAGGAATCTCCATACTCATATTCCTTCTAACAACAATTTTCATTTTGATTTTATAAGAATCTTTTAGATTTAACACATAATTCTTGTAGGACTGAGCTGAGTCATTATAATTATTATTTTCCCAGAGCTAATAAATGTCAACTTAACATTTAGACAAAATTACTCAATTTTGTTTTCACTGAGTCATACTCACAAAATTGTTCTCAAGATATTAACTGATATTAGATTGAATACATTGCAATACATTAATAATAAAAACAGAGGAACAAGATTGTTATAACAGTGAAGCATAAAATTATCATTGACAAACTGAAAGAGACAGGACTTGAACATGTGAAAACATTCTTTGCATGTTGGTCACTATGAAAAGTCATTGTGAAGATGCACAAATTCAAGTCAAATGTATGTATGACATCTTCATCGTCCAACAAAGTTGAAAAAACTGTTATGTATGTAAAAGAAAAAGAAATAACAATTATATCTTCCTAGTCATTGAGAAGTTACATACCCCTTCCTCTTTTCCTCTCTCTCTCTCTCTCTCTCTCTCTCTTTCTCTCTTTCTCTCTCTCTCTTTCCATTCCTTTCCCCCCTTTTCTCTTCCCTTCTCCCCTTTTTGAGACACAGCCATGGTCTCCCTGAAACACACTATCTAGGGCAGCCTAGCTTCAAACTTGAGATTTTGAGTGCCTCTGTCTGCTAAGTAGTGGATTGCAGCAGGTGTGATTATAACTGATTGATATTTTGTTGATTTTGTAAGTTAAGAACAAGAGAGATGAGAAATCCTGCTCCCTAGGATGAGAGAGTAATTTGAAGAGGGGCGAGGAGGAATGGAAGAACAAAGAAATGGAATAGGAAGTAGGGAAGTAGGAAAGAGGGAAGGCGAGAAATAGGAAGGGGGGAGGAATGGAAAGGAAAGAAAAGAATGAAGGGGGAAGGAAGAAAAGAGGGAAGGAAGGATTGGCTGTATTAAAATAACAGAAGTATAGGTAGCCTGCATGCTGCTTGCTGTTCAGTTCTTGGCTTGTCTATGTCTGAATGATTCGCAAATTTAGCTTTTGGTAAATGGTGTTCCCATTAGACATGAAAGATGATTGAATTATTTATGTCTATCCATTTCCCAGAAGATTTTAGCAGAAAGCACATGGACACAATGTATCAAGTTAATTTTGAGCAGATTAAACTACATAATCATTTTCATATCTTCATATAATAGAGGGCACACAATAAGAATTTAGCATAATCTTCAAGGAACTCCAATAAGATACTAGTCTAGAGAAAGAAAATCAGGAATCAAGAATTCTGAAAAATATTTAAGCTATGTTAAAAGAAAGCTCACTGGCCTGCTTTAAATAAGCAACACAGTTTAAACATAAAAGGAAATGGGTTGAAAGTAAAAGGAATTAAATATACTACATAAAGAGTAACCCTAAGGAAGTGGGTGTATTTACATCAGACAAAGCAGGCTTCTACACAGTTTGTCATTAGAGATATGCCATAAAGTTAGCCTATAAATGGAAGACAATAGTGAGTTCATCAACAGGACAAAGAAAACCTATACATAGGCATCTAGTAATAGACTTACAGAAGACATGAAGTCTGACAAAACTAAAGGCATCTGCTTCTCAGTGTCCCTGTTCTACCCTGGACTGAAGCATAGAAACCAAAATTCTTGCCTACGGCAGGTCATAGAAATTAGATCTCTGTGTAGCAAGGCATGAATGAAAGAATGAGTGCTTTGTCCATCTGCCTCCTTTGTTTATGATAATTCCAGAGAAGCCCTACCACATAGGAAAGAATGACTCTGAGAGACCAAGAGGAATGTCCTCTAAGCCTTCCTGGGGGTTCTCCCGCTTGGTCTTTTACAATTACACCATGCCCTGTGTAAAACCACCTTTTTCTACAGATGTCCATTTACCATAAAATTCAGGCTTATGAATAGACTTTTTCCTGGGTCCTGAGCCCTTCATATTTCTCTTGTAAATCAAATTTTCATACTCATTTGTACATGACAAGGTGTATGCCTGGAGGTCAGAGTATAGCTTATGCAAATCATTCCTTCATGGCACTCTGTAGGGTGTAAGGATTGAGCTGAGGTGAACTGACTTGGAAGGAAGTCCCTCTACCTGCTGAACCATCTCAGTGGCCTAAGGGGTAGTCTTTTTTTTTTTTCTTCAATTTTTTATTAGATATTTTCTTAATTTACATTTCAAATGCTATTACAAAAGGGGTAGTCTTTTTTTATCACACAAAAATTTGAAGAATTAAATCTGTACGCCTTTCTCTTGCTGACTTATCTTTTATTATGAGGTCCAACACCCTTATGAAGGGTGAAGACTAGAGTTATACCTTTCCAGTCATTAAAGTTTTGGGGTTCAACTTTGAGTAGCAGAGGCACATGATTACTTCAGAGTTTGCAGGCGAGATTATGAGGCAAATGGCAAAACCTAACAGGAACATAGTTTTACTTTGCTTGTTTTGCTTTTCCAAACCAAGGCCTTACCTCTGCCTGTAATGCTTTATCAAGAAATGCAGGTAATTTTCCTTTATCTCTTTCTCCCCAGATAATTACGATCAGAAGAAAATTATTGCATGGACTAGTTTCTGGCTTGTGACCATCTTGATGACACATTTTGGTATAGAGCCAAGATTTTTTTTGGTGTCTGATTAATTTGTTACTGGAAACAGTTGTTATTTTTCTTTCCTCTGTTTTCTGATATTTGTCCCAATGAGGAGAACCATGGGGCAAAATTATAGGGTTAGGACCTTATACACCTGATGAAATATAACTGATGTTAAAGGCAGTAGTAAGTTCAAAACTTTCACCTGATGGGGGTCTATTTGACACTCTTTTCCTTCATCACACCGTTATCAATTACTCTTGGCTGCAAAATCATCTGAGATACTCTAAGAAATGAAATTCCATAAAGATGACCTTGGGAAAAGAAAAGGCTTCAATATAATACTTACTATTTCCCAATGATAATTGCTCTGCAAATCAGTTTCCACTTCTTTAACAGAAAAGCTGAAAGAAGATGTACTTGAGTAGTTAGCAGGCAGATCACAATCTTTCTGTCTTCTTCCCTCTCTCCCTGTCCTTCCTTTTTGGTCTTTCTCTATAGTACTGGCCTCAGACTCACCACTAAACCCAGCATAAAAGTACCTTTACTGATACAATGCTCTGCAGTTAATGACACAGCATCAGACAGAGTTCTAGAAAGTAAATGGCTACATCTGAGCATAGTTTTGCAACACCAATATATATTTTGAAAATGGAAAAGATTAATGAAGAGATTTTATTGAGAAAGATGGCAGGTCTAAAACTTCTATTAAAATTTCACCCTACTAAATAAAAAGATTTTTCCAATAGAAAAGATAAGGTATCAAATTGCAATCTACTGCAATGATTTAATTTTAAAATACTAAGATATACAATGTCCTATAACATCTATTCTTAGTTGCTATTTAAAATTATGATAAAAGTGCCATCCTAAAACTAGTCATGCCAGGTGGTGGCGGCGCATGCCTTTAGTCTTAGCACTTGGGAGGCAAAGGCAGACAGATTTCTGAGTTCAAGGCCAGTCTGGTCTACAAAGTGAGTTTCAGAACAGCCAGGGCTTCACAGAAAAACCCTGTCTTGAAACAAACAAACAAACAAACAAACAATCAAACAAACAAAAAACTAGTCATGCACTTATAGTTTCAAAAATTTTACTACAGAGTAAATAACAAATTTTAAGAAGCTCTTGCAAATATTAATAAAATGTTATTATTTTAAATGTCAAAGGCCAATAAAAAGGCAAGATTGCCAAAAGACTGGAGTAATCACTTTAAATGATGATGATTATATTTCATTATTGAATATAATGCTCTTTCTTCTTTCATTAATTCAACCATAGGTTGTATATTTCTTAATGACTTTATTAGTTTTAGTTACTTTAAAAATGAAATGCAGTTTAAAATAACTGGATGTCAATGTAAAAACACAAATTTACTTTAAATCTGTGACCTCTGCAACTCTGTTTGTGTAAGCACATGTGTTAGTGAATATGTGCGTGAGCATGTGCATCTGTGTTTGCGTGTGTGTGTGTGCATGTGTGCACTTGAACATTTGTGTGCGGAAGTGAATGTATAGTGTGTGTGTGTGTGTGTGTGTGTGTGTGTGTGTGTGTGTGTGTGTTGTTCTGGCCCAGACCAAGGGTCCTATGCATAAGGGACAAGCACTTTAACATCTGAGCTATATCCTCGGCCCAACACTCTATTTCTTACTATAAATTGGAGTCTGAAAGGTCTTGTACTTTGCCCTGTAATATTTACTTCAGTAATTTCTTACAGAGTTTTTATGTTTATTTTTAAATTTTTGGCATGAATACGAAAGTTTGAGTTTTCCAGAAGATATTTACCTGCCACTTATTAGAATGGCGGGATATTAGTATATTTTATAGTACATTCTTATCCCCAAAGGGTCTCTAATTGCAAGTCTCAGTAGAGTGTAACATTCTTCAATGTCAAGTATTATGAGCTGTTTCTACACTCTTCAGCCAGTAAGACTCTTGCAAAGAAACTGAAAAGTCTACTATACCCTTCATAAACGACCGGAGAACATTCACAATTTTTATAAAAATTAGACAGCAGACCCTCACTCATCCGTGAGACCCACATTACCCTGTAGATGATTCTGGTAATATTCATACTCAAGGTCATTAGAATAGGCAATACAGAATTTTTAAAAACAAAACATGCTATACTACTTAAACACAATTTTCTAATCTCTACATGTACAACTATGAAGAAAACTCCACTAAAATATTTACTAATACCTTTCACTGAGTAGACAGTTGTTGGGTCTCCTCTTTCCCTCTGAAGTAGTTCTCTCTCTTTCCTCTCTCTTCACAACTGCTTTTTCCTTTCATGAATTAATGATTTCTATTACCACACACGGAAATGGGTTACACTGCTATGTTTTCATAGTCATCTTCTATATCTTGCTTAACCTGACAGACTCAAACACATCATACCTCTCCCATATTTAAACTTATATCCCTGTAAGACTTCCCATGTCTCACTGACATACCACAACCCATGTCCTTCAAACACTTATTACCAGATCTCAGCTCTTCTCCGAGTCAGTCTTCAAGTCGTGAGAGAGTATCAGATTGATTCTAGCTCCTTCCAGAATTTCCCATCAGTGCAACATGTTCTGCTTTGAACAATTCAGAAGATGTTGCAATCAGAAAATTTCCAAGCAGAGGCAGGTTAATTATGTCTTCTGCTATGACGGATACTGCCGGGACAATCTTGCTGGGTGAGTTCTAAGTGCTTTGCCTGCTCCTGCCAAATCAGACCTTAAGTACTGGGCCTCAAGGAAGATGTGGGAAGGCAGTTTCTCAGTAGAATGCACACTCCTCACTCTGAAAATACTTCTCATTCAAGAAAGGCTACTATGCATTTAGCCATAGATGTATCTCTATCACAGGCCTTATCCACTTGAACCTCTGTTTATAATACTTTTAATACAATAAGATTCTTAACTATTTTGCTTTTCGTACCTTGTGCATTAAGAGTGTCAAGACATGTCAACAATATGATGTCCAGTTTATTTTTTTTATCTTTCCTGGAGTTATAGTGAATGATTCAAGATCTCCAGTGAATTCCAATTTGCTTCTCCCTTGTCTTGTATGCCACTTCTGCGACTGTACTAGGTGGAGGCTTGGTGTTATAGAAACCATTAAGAGTTTTAGGGCTGTGTAGATCTCTATTTTCAGTAGATGCCTTGTATTATGAAAAGTCACAATTATACGGGACTAGGTTGGTTGAAAATATGTGTGTGTGCACGTGTGGGTGTATATCTATATATCTATGTATCTATATTCTCTCTCTCTCTCTCTCTCTCTCTCTCTCTCTCTCTCTCTCTCTCTCTCTCCTATCTAGTTTACATTCTTAAAAGTCATTTGCCATTGGTAACAGAGTTCAAGATCAACTGTAGAACACTCCCCTTACTTTTTCACTTACGTTGCCTAAGAATGTCTGACTTTCCTGGAGTGAATTAGATGCTAGCTACTTACAAACCCTGTCACTGAAAGTGACTGTGGGAAAGGGCACTTACTACCCAGTTGCTAACATAGGACCTCTTTTCAGTTATTTCATTTCCAGAGATTCTAAATTCAGGAAGAATCTTCCTAAATAAGTTTGTAAATTTTTATCATAGTTCAGACATGTCTACATACACTCAGATCATACAAGATGCATATAGACAATACATTCTTGGAGAGCTGGAGAGGTGGTTTAGAGGTTAAGAGTGTGTATTGCTCTTGCAGAGGACCAAGGTTTGCTCCCTTATTTTCATACCAGGAGGCTGCCAAACACACGCATCTCTAACTCCAGAATCTCTGACACACTCTCTGGATTGCAAGCACATCCCTTTTTATAATTGTAATGAAATAGCTCTCCAAAAATACCACTTGCATTTTAGCCAGTCAGCTAGAATTTCCTTTGCTTTTTAATAATTAATAGTTACATTGTATCCTATTCAGCTTTTGATATATTTGCATAGTTTCAGTCATTCTACATGATTTATTCTTAGATTTAGCCAGCTTACAAAAGCCTTACTATTCTGTATCTTTGGCATACAGTTCTACTTACACAGTGGTATGTCCTACTAGCATGGTATTTTAGAACTCTGCAAACAAAGTAACTGGGAGAAGTTCCTATGTTGGTAACTGAGTGGTCCCTGAGTGGTTACCTGCAATGAGCATTTGTAAATATCCAGCATCAAATTCATCCTTTGAGGAAATAAAGACATTACTAAGAAACAGATTTGTAAGTATACATACTCTATAGTTAATCTTGAACTCTGTTATCAAAGGTTTTCTGCATCACACACCTTGAAAACTTACGAAGTGTAGTCAGGAACACCTTTATACTAATGGATATTCAATTGAAGGATCCTTTGCTCTCTGGTTGGTTTTTCTCTTAGTTTAATTTTCACTTTTGTTCCTAATCTCAAATTCCACTTAATATCCTAAATCATGAACATCTTGTAATGTATACAGCATGTACACTTTTCATGTCATTTGACAAAATGTAACCATGTGGCCAACTCTTCTTACTCCAGAAGACACTTTCAAACAGGACTTAGCTTTGTTGTTTCTGGAGTTTCCTGATGAGAATTATTTAAAACATCCCAATGGTAACAGGGGACTTCCCTAAAATGTTAAGCTTTTCTAAACACAGTACCATAGCCCTGCCTCTGAGAATACAGGGAGTTTCAACATGATAACAAGGCTTATAACATAGTAACTTCTCAAGATGCTTCAATCCTACATAGAACAAGGAAGAAAAATAATCACAGGAAGTAGAAGGAGGGAAGGACCTGGGAGGGAGAGAGAAGGAGAAGGAAAAACAAGGCGAGACAGTAATAGGTATTGAAAGAGATAGATGAGAAGCATCAGGAAATTGAATAGAAATGTAGCAATGGGAGATGGGGAACTGTGGGGTAGCCAGTAGAAAGTCCCTGACTCCAGGGAAGCAGGAGGCTCCCAGGAGCCAATGGTGATGACTTTAGCTGAAATACTCAACAAAACGGAGATACAACCTGTAGAGACCACTTCCAGTAGATAAGCACAACCCTCAGTTGAGGGATGGGGCCACCCACATATCTCAAAAATTTTAACCCAGAAATTTTCCTGTCCAAAGGACAGACAGAGAAAAAATATGGGGCAGAGACTGAAGGAAAGGCCATCCAGAGACCACCCCACCTAGGTATCCATCCCATCTTCCCATAGATACCAAACCCCAACACAATTGTTGATGCCAAGAAGCATTTGCTGACAAGAGCCTGATGTAGCTGTTCCCTGAGAGCTTCTGCCAGCACACTGCCAATACAGATGCAGATACTTACAGCTAACCATTGGGCTAAGCCTGGGGACCCCAATGGAAGAGCTAGGGAAAGAACTGAAGGAGCTGAAGGGGATTGCAACACCATAAGAAGAACAATATCAACAAATTGGACTACCCAGAGATCCCAGGGACTAAACCAGGAACTAAAGGGTATACGTGTAGGGAGCCAGGACTCCAACATATATGTAGCAGAAGATAGCCTTGTTGGGCAGCAATGAGAAGAGAGGTCTTTAATCCTGTGAAGGCTTGATGCCCCAGTGTAGGGGAATGCCAGGGTGGGTAAGTGGGGGTGGGTGGGTGGGTAGGGCAACACCCTCACAGAAGGAAGCAGAGGAGGATGGAAGATAAGGTTTCTGGGGGGAGGCAAACTGGGAAAGGGGATAACATTTAAAATATAAATAAAGAAAATATCCAATAAAAAGAAAATGCTTAAAAAATAAAAAAATAACTCTAATAAAGTGCAACGATGAAAAATTTAGATTGTTGCGATTCAAAAGAAAAAAATCTATGCAGAACACTTAAGCCCATTTACTAAAAGATATTAACATAAATACACACATGTATATATCAAACTCCTCTATCAATGGAGGAGCTGGATATTAGTAACAGACCACTTGAAAAAGACATTATGCTACCAGTAGCAATTCTAGCAACTGTGTGTCCGATTTTAATATCCAAACAAAGTAATTGACTAAATCATTAAAATCATGCCAGAATCAGTAAACTTCACTTAGAGTGTTGATTCAGACTCTATTAACCCATGTGGAGTCTGTGATTCTCTATCTCTATCACTCTTCCTATTGATACAAAAGACCTACTAGTGTGTGGACCACACTTTCACTATTGGCACACTAAGGGAATGACAAGGACATTTGAAAAATAGTACCGAGATTTGAATTCTGTCTATTTCTTACTAAATGTTTGAATTTTGCAAGTTCTTGTGCATATTTCTCCAAAAATACAATTGTGTTATTACAACAATGAATTTAGGATGTCAGCTACAGGCCAGGCACTATGTTATGTCTTTGACCTCCAAATATTATTCCTCACAACAATCTGAAAAAGATAGAATGACTTTTCTCTCCTACAAATGACCATGCTATGAGTTGTAAAGTGAAGCTAGCAATTTATGGAATGGAAAGAACTGTGTTTTGCTTTTTTTCTTTTCTAAAATGACATCAGCAACTGAAGGTGGTGATGCCAGAAATGGGCCTAGAGCAGCACTCAATGGCTAATAGATAAATGTTAAATAATACTCCTTTTTCTCTGGATGGGGTCAATATTACATATTAAACTATGGTCAGAAAAGATAACTTCAGAAATTTACAAGAATTGGGAAAGAGGGCACTTTGGGAAGCCTGTGTCCTTAAGCTTCTATTTCTTCATTCTTCTGGCTCTGCTCCATTGGCTGGTGAGACTGATCATCAAGAAAGCCTCCGTGCTATAGCTTTTCCTCTCTACTGACACCATTACTATACAACATCCTTCTCTTAATCTTTCTTTCTTTGTCTATGTTTGGTGGCTGATTGTGGGATGGATCCCTGGCAGCCGCAGTCATTGGGTCCATCAGGGCCAAGATGTGGGAGCAGGTGGGTAGGGGAGCAGGGCCGGGAGGGGGGAGGGTATAGGGAACTTTCTGGATAACACTTGAAATGTAAATGAAGAAATTATCTAATAAAAGTTGGAAAAAATGGGTATAGAACTAAACCAAGAATTTATACCAGAGGAATCTCAAATGGCTAAGAAACACTTAAAGAAATATTCAGAGTCCTTAGTGATCAGAGAAATGCAAATCAAAACGACCCTGAGACTCCACCTTACACCAATCAGAATGGCTAAGATCAAAACTTCAGGTGACAGCACATGTTGGAGAGGATATGGAGAAGTAGGAACACTCTTCTCCCTTGCTGATAGGATTGCAAACTGGTACAACCACTCTGGAAATCAATCTGGAGGTTCTTCATAAAATTTGAAACAGATCTACTTTAAGACCTAGTACCACTCTTGGGAATATACCCAAAAGATGCTCCACCATGTCACAGGGGCACATGTTCCACTATGTTTATAGAAGCCTTGTTTGTGATAGCCAGAAGATGGAAACAACCCAGATGTCCCACAACAGAAGAATGGATACAGATCATAGTGGTTCAATTACAAAATGGAATACTACTCAGCTATTAAGAATGAGGACATCTTGAGTTTTGCAGGCAAATGGATGGAACTAGAAAATATCATCCTGAGTGAGGTAACTCAGACCCAAAAGGACATGCATGGTATGTACTCACTAATACTCAAGATACATCCCACAGAACTCATAAAGTTCAATAAAATGAAATGTTTAAGTGAGGATGCCTCAGTCCCCTCAGTCCCACTTGGGAGGGAAAAGAAAGCAACCACAAGGAGGGAGGGAGGGACCTAGGAGGGAAAGGGAATTTGGTGGGAGAAGGGAACCTAATCTGGTATTGGGTGCAAGACAAGGACTGAAATCCCTAAGGGCCAGCAGAAAGAATGGAAACAGGCAACCTTGGGAGGTAGGAGGTTGGGGGGACCCTCCAGAATGTACCAGAGACAAGGATGGTGAGAGATTCTCAGGACTCAAAAAAAGAGAACTTAGGTGAAATGCCATACAGTAGGGAGAGGGAAATTGTAGAGCCCACCTTCAGCAGAAAGACAAGGTATCAAGTGCAGGATGGGGTTGCCATCCCACAGTCAAAATTCTGACCCATAATTGTTCCTGTCTGAAAGAACTGTAGGGATGGAAATGGAGAGGAGCCGGAGGAAAAGAAGGTCCAGTGACAGGTCCAAAGTGGGATCCAGCTCAAGGGGAGGTCCTAAGTCCTGACATTATTACTGAGCCTATGGAGCGCTCACAAAAAGGGACCTATTGTGACTGCCATTTGAAAGACTCAACAAGGAACTGAACAAGTCAGATGCAGATATTTGCATCCAACCAATGGACAGCTGACCCCTGTTATTGAATTAGGGAAGGCTTAAAGAAGCTGAGGAGGAGGGTGACCCTGTAGGAGGACCAGCAATCTCAATTAACCTGGACCTCCAAGATTTCTCAGATACTGGAACACCAACCAGGCAACATACATCAGCTGATATGAGGCCTCCAACACATATACAGCAGAGGATTGCTGGGTCTGGGTTTAGTCAGAGAAGACACACTTAACCCTCAAGAGACTGGAGGCTCCAGGGAGTTTAGAATTCTGGTGAAGTGGGGGTTTGGGACATCCTTGAGGAGACAGGGGCAGGGAGGACATATGGGATGTGGAACAGTTGAGGTTTGACCAGGACAGGAATACAATCCGGAGTTAAAACAAAACAAAACAAACAAAACAAAAATCCTCAATGTCTGGGTCTTCCCTTCCTTCTTCCCTTCCTTCAGGAATCTATACAGTGCCATGGTTCATAAGGTTTTTTTTTTTTTTTTTTTGTCTCACGAGCTAGATTTTATTAAAATATTTGTTTTTATATCCCTCCTAATATGAAGCATTTTTCTATTATAATATAAACTTTCTATACTTAAAAAAGGAAAGAAGAGAAAACTCACACACTCCAGTGGGAATTACATGGGGCGCATCTTTGTGAGGATGCCTGTCATTTGTCAACAATCTTAGCACTCTGGAGGCGCGCAGTCAGAGTTAGCAATCAAGAACAAGCTGGATTTACACCCATTGCTTTATGGCCTTTACAGCTGCCAACATATCTTTTCAAGCTTAATTTTGTTTTTAACTAGACATCTCTTTTACCATCCAAAATTAAATTGTTGGCTTTGTTTAAGATTGACTTAGTCCTGGGGACTGGAGAGACCATTCAGTGGCTAGGTACACTTGCTGCTTTTGCAGAACACTTAGGTTCAGTTCCCAACACCCCGTGGCAGCTCACAGCCTTCTGTTACTGTGGCTCCAGGGGATATGACCCTCTCTGCTGGTCTTGGTGAGTTATATGCATGACATACAACCAGACAAAACATAACATAAAATAAAGACCAATAAATCTGAAATTGACCTATGAGGCTTCAGAGAAGGCTCACAGCCACCGGAAACTCCAGTTCCAGGGAATCTGAGGGCACAGGCACATCTGTGGCACACATGAACGCATGCAGGTACCGTACACAAATATATATATTTTTAACAGTTGCATTTCTGTTTACTTACTATTAGGTTACATTGGTATCCAGTCAACCCAAATCCAGGAACCATCTCAGTGGGATAGTTCATTTTAGGAAGTTTTTTTTTCCAATTTTTTATTAGATATTTTTTTTAATTTACATTTCAAATGCTATTCTGAAAGTCCCTCCCTCCCCCCTCCTTGCTCCCCTGCCCACCCTGTACTGGGGCATATAAACATTGCTAGACCAAGGGCCTTTCTTCCCAAAAAATGGCCAACTAGGCCATTTTCTAATACATATGCAGCTAGAGACATGAGGGTTGCAGACACCTACAGCTCTTGGGTACTCTCTAGCTCCTACATTGGGGACCCTGTGTTCTGCCCTATAGATGGTTTTGAGCATCCATGAGAAAGAACACTTCTATTCAGCAAAATCTGCTTATACAGTCTCTAAGCAGCAGACTACACCATCATCACTCTTTGCCTCCTACAGTCTGGTGTAATGAGTTATCTGCATATCTACATCCAATGTCATGTTTCCACACACACTTAGTTGATGACAGAAAAAGCTATAGATGTGAAAAAAAAAGATAAAAGTTGGAATTTTTCTTACAATCAGATTGTAAGATTAATCCTGACCCAACACCCTTCACCAGCAACTCCATTTTTATTACAGAAGGGGTGAGTCTTACTTAACAAAAAAGAAGGAATTGTAGTGCACATTATTCTTTAGTTTTAGCTTAGTTTAGTTAGTCAATTAAGTATCTGCTCTTATCCAAATCTGACTGACCAAAGGCCACGTGCAGAGGATTGCATCCCAGTTCCTCAGACTTTCACTCTGTTTTTTTCCCCCATGTATTAGGTTCTCTGTTGGTTAGTTAGTAGAGGCGATTTTTCTTTTCTCCGTTCAAAGAATTACTTGAGTTTAATTTTAGGATGCAAATAGCTCATTTTCTCAGAGAAGGGGAGTGGAGGATGGGTGTGTGAGGATGTGATTGGGATGAGAGGAGGCTGGGATCAGATATAAAGAGAATAAATTAATACATTGGTTAAAAAAAAAAAAAGAAAAGAAAATACCTCCATAATATTGGGCTGTAGGCAGACCTGTAACCCATTTTGGGTGGGGCCTTCCCTGGGCTGGTGGTCCTGGGTTCTCTAAGAAAGCAGTTTGAGCAAGTCATGGGGAACAAGGCAGGAGGTAGCACTCTCCATGATCTCTGCATCAGCACATGCTTCAAAATTCCTGTCCTACTTGAGTTCTTGTCCTGATTTCTTTTGATGATGAACTGTGATGTGGAAGCATAAGCCAAATGAACTTTTTTCTTTCCAACTTGCTTTTTGGTCCTAGTGTTTCACTGCAACAATAAAAACCCTAAGACAGTTAAAAATAACAATAACTATATAAACATATTTAAGAATATAGATTTGAAGCAGAGTAACAAGTTACCATATTGTAAAGTAGATTCTAAAAGCTAAAGTGTTTAATTCTGTGACATGTAATTAATTGACCACAGTCTATAAAGGAGAAAAGACAGACCAAAATGAATTATAAAACAGCAAACTGTAATGGGAAATGTACTGCACAACATGTGTTAGAGACTAAATTCTACAGTGGCAGAGAAAAGGTTAAGTATTAAGTGCTAACATGAAGAAACTCATTGGAGAGACCTATAATTTTAGAAGGGTTGTACTTTCTGAAAGGAGTCAGAATGAGTCAAACATTGTCAAATTATTGTTATTTTATTTACTCTTTTTTACAGTCCAGATTTTATCCCCCTCCCAGTCCACTCTTTGACTGTTCCACATGTCACACTTTCCCCCAACCCCCAGTCTCTGAGAGGATGTTCCCACCCTACCCCCATCTGCCACCCCACCAGACCTTCCCACTCCCTGGGGCCCAAGTCTCTTGATGGTTAGTGCATCTTCTCTGACTGAGTCCAGATCCAGAAGTCCTCTGCTGTGTATGTTGGGGGTCTTATATCAGCTGATGTATACTGCCTGATTGGTGGCCCAATATCTGATAGATCTCAGGAGTCCAGGTTAGTTGAGACTATTGGTCCTCCTATAGGGTTGCTCTCCTCTGATATCTCTTCCAGCTTTTCCCTAATCCAACCACAGGGGTCAGCAGCTCCTGTCAATTGGTTGGGTGTAAATATCTGCATGAGACTCTTTCAGCTGCTTGTTGTGTCTTGAGGGCAGTTACAATAGGCCTCTTTTTGTGAGCACTCTATAGCATCAGCAATACTGTCAGGCTCTGGGCCCCTCTTCCCCCTTCTTGAATTAGATTCCAACTTGGGCCTGCCACTAGACCTCCTTTTCCTCTGTTTTTTTTTTTTTTTCTTTTCTTTTCTCCTTGTTTCTCCTCGTTCAGGTCAACCCTACTCGCTCTGGTCTGCCCTGCTCCCTCCTGCCATCCCCGTTCGGCCCTGCTCCGGTCCAAGGATTCATTTTATTATTATTCGTAATAGCTGACTTCGGATGGTTGTAAGCCACCATGTGGTTGCTGGGATTTGAACTCATCACCTTCGGAAGAGCAGTCAGGTGCTCTTACCCGCTGAGCCATCTCACCAGCCCCTTTTCCTCTGGTTTATCTCCATTTTTGTCCCTTCAGTTCTTTCAGACAGGAACAATTATGACTCGGTGTTTTTGACTATTGGATGACAACCCTATCCCTCAATTGATGCCCTATCTTTCTACTGGAGGTGGGCTCTACAAGTTTCCTCTCCCCACTGTAATGCATTTCATCTAAGGTCCTCCCCTTTGAGTACTGGGAGTTTCTCACATCCCAAGTCTCTGGTACATTCTGGAAGGTTCCCCCACTTCCTGCCTCCTGAAGTTGTCTGTTTCCATTCTTTCTGCTAGCCTTCAGTTTATTCCAAATATCTTTAGTAGGTTAACACTGGATTAACATGTATGTTCTCCTATAGTCCTAGGAAGAAAGAAAGAAAAATGAAAAGAAAGAGAGGAAAAAAGAAAGAGAGAGAGAGAAAGAAAAGAAGGGAAGGAAGAAAAGAAGGAAAAATAAAAGTGAAGGGATAAACCAATGTTTATAGAATCAGTAGTCTCAAAGTGAGAGTTGCATATCAGATATCCTATTCTATATATCAGATATTTACATTGTGATTAATAACTGTAGTTATGAAGTAGCATAAAATAACTTTATTTTGGGGGGTCACAACTACATGAGGAACTATATTAAAGGATAGCAGCATTAGGAAGGTTGAGAACCACGACACTATATAAACACAGCATGATTTTAAGATCAATAAGTACCTTTAAATACTTTATTAGTCAAATTGTTTATTTATATTAATTTTATTTGAAAGTATGTATTTATTTGTGAGTATCTGTGTGGGGTTATAAGCATGTGCGTGTAGGTACTTGAGAAATTCAGGAGATGGAGTCAGAACTCTTGGAGCTGGAGTCACAGGCAGTTGTGCACCCCTGATGTGGGTGCTAGGAACAAACTGGGTCCTCTGGATGAACAGTGTAAGGCTCCTCTCCACTGAGCCCTCAAGGTTTTATCTGTGCTTACAGGGTTCTAAAAAGTTTTGAATCGCCGATTTCCCTTCTGTGTAGCAGTGTAGTTATTTAGCAGTTCCCTCTAAATGGATTTGCTAATTCTACTAACTTTGACTTTTATGGGCTACTGAAAACTAAAGTACCAGAGCATTTTTGAATAAGGAGATTTGCTTTAACAGTGTGGAAGCAAATAAGAGACATCATGCAGTGGGATTTCTTGCAGAATCTGCAGTGAGAGCTATGCTTCTGTTATCAGTGACCTCCTTGTTCTTAAGGACCACAGCCACTAAAGGATAGAAATGCCTTTCTGACTCGATCATGCTATTCATGATCCATCTATTCATGGAACACAATAAAAGATTCCAGAAAGAGCTTTTAATTGTTAGGAGTGGTGTCAATGAGAACAAACCCTGACAAAGGCAACAGGGTAATCAAACAAGTCTAGGGAGAAGAGTCACTCCACTGTACACTAATTATTCTTGAAGGCATACCTTGAAACTTTGACTAGGAGGATAGGGATTGAGGAAATGGCAATGCCTTCCTTGAAGCTCAAAGTTACTAGTGGTAAAATCCAACCATAGTACAATATACAAAGATTTTTTTTTAAAGGAAACTCAAAAGTAAATTCAGTTCTACTTTAGTAAGTAAGTCTCCTAAAAATCCATGTAAGAGCTTCATTGTGTTGATGTTGATCAGGGCAGATGCTTTGACAAACCAGTGCACACATTCCAGCTCTCATCTATACAGTCCAGTTGAGTCTTATGGGGTTCACAGGAGGATAAAATTGGGTGTGGCATGTTATTGGGCATTTATTACTTGCACAGATACATTGAGTGCATTCCTCATGATTACATATAAACCACCTTCCTGACAGACTTAAGTATTAGTATTATATCTCCAGGTATTGGTATGATTTTAGAAGATGATGGAGACGTTTTGAGGTTGGAACTGGCTGGCAGAAGAAGGTGGGTGGGAACAGGTCCTCAGTCAAATCTCGTCTCTGTCCTCTTCTGTTCCTGTCCTCATGAAGTTCGCCAATCTTCCCTGCCACAGGCCCCTATTGCAGTGATGTTCTTTTCAGGTGCATGGGGCCAAGTGCCTGTGGACTGAAATTTTTGAAATTTTGGCAGAATTAATCTTTCCTTAACAATGTATTTTAGATACAATAATGTAAAAGTAATTGACCCAAAGCCATTTTGAGAAAAATCTCTTAAGAGTTGAAAACATAGGTATAAACTTGATAGAATAGATGATCTTAGAGTAGAGGAATTGCTAATGGAGAAAATGAGATCCCTTTAAAGCAATCTCAAGGACAGATTATACTCTCCAAATTGAGGGAGGGAATAAGTAAGTAAGAGCAAGGAAAAGAAAACAAACAAGAAAGTAGTCTTAAGATACTTATAAACCAATGTGGTATAATGTGATGTTATGTTCTTATTCCAAAAAACCAAACCAAACAAAAACAAAAACAAAAACAGAAAAATAATGTGAAAAGCACATTTAGGAGATCATTATATAGATTTGAGGTTGGCTGCTCAAATTAAAAAAAGATGTCTTATACCTTGCTTTAATGTTAATATCAATACTTTGCTTTAGAAATATCTGGGCTTTAACTATATAATAAATTATTCCTGGATAAAATAATAATCTTTGTCTGGAAATTTTTAAAATAAATATCTTGTTGCTGGTTTAGGTAAGATGTACACAAAGTGAAGGTGATCACATGTTTAATATTTGGGGCACATGGCAAATATTTAGGGTTCATATTGTTTTCTAAATCCCGTGTGTTTGAAAATCCAAGTAGAAACTCACAACACAAATAATTATTAAAATGATTATTAAGTAAATCAAACCCAGGGAATTGAAGTGCATGTTGTATTAAGTTTAGGACATATTTTTGTGATGTGTAAATCAATTTAAAAATATTTGCTACTTATCTATATTCTTCAAGAGAATCTACTGAATTGATAAAAACAATTTGTCCACAGGCCAAAAAAAACAAGAACTGACTGAGTTATTAAGAAAGTGGGTTTGTAGACACATAATGGTGAACTTCAAAATTTGAATAAAACTTTTTATGTGTGTTAATATCCAGTAAAGATATCTACAGAAAAGCAAAGGAGGGTCCATGAATATGTAGATTTTTACACATCAAGAAGCAGCGTTAGCAATGTAAAAATTCCATATGGGTGAGACTGGTAGCAAAGACAACAAATAGACCGATATATGTGATAATGTGAGATATGTATTTGCATTAAACATTGATTTAGTCTGTAAGTATAGTAATCTAAATAAACTGGACTTCTGTGATCAGGTGAATTGAATTAAAATCCAGATTCTACTGCTAATTCATTTTCAAATTTTTTTATTGAAAATTTTTATTAGATTTTTTTATATACATTTTAAATGTTATCCTCTTTCCTAGTTTCCCCTCTGAAAATCCCCTATCTCTTCCCCCCATCCCCCTGCTACCCAACCCACCCACTCTCATCCCTGGCCTTGGCATTCCCCTATACTGGGGCATATAACCTTCACAGGACCTAGGGCCTCTCATCTCATTGATGACCGACTAGGCCATCCTCTGCTACATATGCAGCTAGAGCCACAAGTCCCACCATGTGTTTTCTTTGATTGGTGGTTTAGTCCCAAGGAGCTCTTGGGGGTACTGGTTAGTTCATATTGATGTTTCTCCTATGGGGCTGCAAACCCCTTCAGCTCTTTGGGTACTTTCTCTAGCTTCTCCATTGGGGACCCTGTGCTCTGTCCAATGGAGACTGTGAGCAGCCACTTCTGTATTTACCAGGCAACAGCAGAGCATCTCAGGAGACAGCTATATCAGGCTACTGTCAGCAAGTTCTTGTAGGCATCCATCATAGTGTCTGTGTTTGGTGGTTGTTTATGGGATGGATACCCAAGTGGGGCAGTCTCTAATTGGTCGTTCCTTCTAGACTGTGATCCTAACTTTGCCTCTGTAATTCCTTCCATGGGTATTTTGTTCCCCCTTCTAAGAAGAATTCTGAGCTTCTGGGTTAATATCCACTTATCAGTGAGTGCATATCATGTGAGTTCTTTTGTGATTGGGTTACCTCACTCAGGATTATATCCTCCAGATCCATCCATTTGTCTAAGAATTTCATAAATTCATTGTTTTTAATAGCTCTGTAGTACTCCATTGTGTAAATGTACCAAAATTTATCAGGTTCACTGTTTAGGGACATCTGGGCTCTTTCCAGCTTCTGCTATTATAAATAAGGCTGCTATGAACTTACTGGAGCATGTCCTTATTACACATTGGAGCATCATCTGGGTAGATGCCCAGGAGAAGTATTGCTGGATCCTCCAATAATACTATGTCCAATTTTCTGAGAAACCGCCAGACTGATTTCCAGACTGGTTGTACCAGCTTGCAATCCCACCAGCAATGGAGGAGTGTTCCTCTTTCTCCACATCCATGCCAGCATCTGCTGTCACCTGAGCTTTTGATCTTAACCATTCTGACTGGTGTGAGGTGGAATCTCAGGATTGTTTTGATTTGCTTTTCCCTGATGATTAAGGATGTTGAATATTTTTTCAAGTGCTTCTTAGCCCTTCAGTATTTCTCAGTCGAGAATTCTTTCTTTAGCTCAGTACCTCATTTTTTATTAGATATTTTCTTCATTTAACTTTCACATGTTATCCCCAAAGTCCCCTAAACCCTCCCCCATCCCCCAGCCCTGCTCTCCTTCCCAACCACTCCCACATATTGGCCCTGGCATTCCCCTGTACTGGGGCATATAAAGTTTACATGACCAAGGGGCCTCTCTTCCCAATGATGGCCAAATAGGCCATCTTCTTCTATATATGCAGCTAGAGACATGAGCTCTGGGGGTACTAGTTAGTTCATGTTATACTTCCACCTATAGGGTTGAAGACCCCTTCAGCTCCTTGGGTACTTTCCCTAGTTCCTTCCTTGGAAACCTTGTGTTCCATCTAATAGCTGACTGTGAGCTTCCACTTCTATGTTTGCTAGGCACCGGTATAGCCTCCCACGAGACTGCTATATCAGGGCCCTTTCAGCACTAACTTGCTGGCGCATGCAATAGTGTCTATGTTTGGTGGCTGATTATGGGATGGATCCCCTGCTGCAGCAGTCACTGTTTGCATTTTTTAACATGGTTATTTGATTTTCTGGAGTCCAACTTCTTGAGTTCTTTACGTATGATGGATATCATCCCCCCATCAGATTTAGGATTGGTAAAGATCTTTTCCCAATCTGCTGGTTGCTATTTTGTCTTATTGACAGTGTCCTTTGCCTTACAGAAGGTTTGCAATTATATGAGGTCCCATTTGTCTATTCCTGATCTTATAGCACAAACCGTTGCTGTTCTCTTCGGGAGTTTTTCCCCTGAGCCCATATCTTCAAGGCTCTTCCCCTTTTTCTCCTCTATAAGTTTCAGTGTCTCTGGTTTTATGTGGAGTGCCTTGATACACTTAGACCTGAGCTTTGTACAAAGAGATAAATATGGATCAATTCACATTCTTCTACATGCTAACTGCCAGTTGAGCCAGCACTACTTGTTAAAGATGTTGTCTTCTTTCCATTGGAGGGTTTTAGCTCCTTTGTCAAAGATCAAGTAACCATAGGTAGGGAGAGAGTGGTAGCCTTGTCTAGTCCCTGATTTTAGTGGGATTGCTTCAAGTTTCTCTCCATTTAGTTTGATGTTTGCTAATGGTTTGCTGTATACTGCTTTTATTATGTTTGGGTATGAGCCTTGAATTCCTGATCTTTCCAAGTCTTTCATCATGAATGGCTGTTGGATTTTGTAGAATGCTTTCTCAGCATCTAATGAGATGATCATCTGACTTTTGCCTTTGAGTTTGTTTATATAGTGAATTACATTGATGGATTTCCTTATATTGAACCATCCCTGCATCCCTGGGATTAAGCCTACTTTATCATGTTGGATGATCGTTTTGATGTGTTCTTGGATTTGGTTTGTGATAATTTTATTGAGTATTTTTGCATGGATATTCATAAGAGAAATTGGTCTGAAGTTCTTTTTCTTTTTTGGGTCTTTGTGTGGTTTAGGTATCAGAGTAATTGTGGCTTCATAGAACAAATTGGGTAGAGTACCTTCTGTCTCTATTTTGCGGAATAGTTTGAGGAGTATTGGAATTAGGTCTTCTTTGACCTAATTCTGTACTAAACCCATCTGGTCCTGGGCTTTTTTTACTGGAAGACTATTAATGACTGTTTCTATTTCTTTAGGGGATATGGGAATGTTTAGATCGTTCATCTGATCTTGATTTAACTTTGGTACCTTGTATTTGTCTAGAAATTTTCCTATTTCATCCAGGTTTTCCAGTTTTATTGAGTATAGACTTTTGTACTAGGATCTGATGATTTTTTAAAATTTCCTCAGATTCTGTTGTTATATTTCCCTTTTCATTTCTGATATTGTTAATTAGGATACTGTCCCTGTGCACTCTAGTTAGTAGCCTGGACTGGCATTTGTGTTCTCTTAGGGTCCATCTGACATCTGTCCAGGATCTTCTGGCTTTCATAGTCTCTGGGGAGAAGTCTGGTGTAATTCTGATAGGTCTGTATTTGTGTGTTACTTTACCTTTTTCTCTTAATGCTTTTAATATTTCTTTATTTTGTGCAGAAGATTATTATGTGACGGGAGGAATTTCTTTTCTTGTCCAAACTATTTGGAGTTCTGTAGGCTTCTTGTATGTTCATGGGCATCTCTTTCTTTAGGTTGGGGAAGTTTTCTTCTGTTGAAGATATTTACTGGCCCTTTGAGTTGGAAATCATCCTTCTCGTCTATACCTATTATCCTTAGGTTTTGTCTTCTCATTATATCCTGGATTTCCTGGATGTTTTAGGGTTAGGATCTTTTTGCATTTTGCATTTCCTTTCACTGTTGTGTCAATGTTTTGTATGGTATCTTCTGCACCTGAGATTCTCTTATCTATCTCTTGTATTCTGTTGGTGATGTTTGTATTTATGACTCCTGATCTCTTTCCTAGGTTTTCTATCTCCAGATTTGTCTCCCTTTGTGATTTCTTTATTGTTTCTACTTCCATTTTTAGATCCTGGATAGTTTTGTTCAATTCTTTCACCCATTTGGATTTGTTTCCCTTTAAGGGATTCTTGTGTTTCCTCTGTAAGGGCTTTTACCTGTTTATCTGTGTTCTCCTGTATATTTTTAAGGGAGTTATTTATGTCCTTCTTATAGTCTTCCATCATCATCATGGGAAGTGACTTTAGAGCCATGTCTTGCTTTTCTGGTGTGATCGTGTATTCAGGACTTCCTATGGTGGGAGAGTTGGGTTCTGATGTTGCTAAGTATCATTGGTTTCTGTGGCTTCTGTTCTTATGCTTGCCTCCCACCATCTGATTATCTCAAATGCTCCCTGCCCTCAATATATCTGATTAGAGCCTGTCATTCCTGTATTCCCAGTTGAGTTAGAAATCCTCAGAATCCAGCTTTCTCTGTGGTCTTGTGATGCCGGGATCCTGTGATCCTGAGATTCTGGGTGTGTGAGAGTTCTTGGGAGTCAAGCTTCCTATGAGACCCTGAGATCCTTGTGTGACCAAGCTCCTGGGATCCTGGGATCCTGGGATCCTAAGATCCTGGGCATGTTAGAGTGCCTGGAAGTGTTACCTCCTCTGAGGACTGTGGGGCTGTCCACTGAATTCGAAAGCAAGCTAGACCAGTCCCAACCAGAAGAAACCTGAGCCGCTGGTCCTGTGGGGCTCCTTTGTCACTGCTCCAGCTGGAACCAGCCCCTCACAATTGTTTTGGAACAGATGTTCCACTCACCAGTGTTCCTATGATCCTGGGCATGCTAGGGTATCTAGGGGGTGGAGAGTCCTCTGGGGATGATGGGACAGTCCACCGACTTTGCACCCAAGGTGGCTCTGGGCTGGCACTGACCAGAAGGACCCTGAGCTCTCAATTTCAAAATTTTATAAAATATCTGTGTACTGGCTAGTTTTTGTGTCAACTTGACACAGATGTGTTACCATAGATAACTGAACTTCAGTTGGGGAAGTGCCTCCATGAGATCTAGCTCTGGGGTATTTTCTCAATTAGTGATCAAGGGGGAACGGCCCCTTGTGGGTGGGGACCATCTCTGGGCTGGCAGTCTTGAGTTCTATAAGAGAGCAGACTGAGCAAGCCAGGGGAAGCAAGCCAGTAAGGAATATCCCTCCATGGCTCTGCATCAGCTCCTGCTTCCTGACCTGCTTGAGTTCCAGTCCTGACTTCCTTGGTGGTGAACAGCTGTATGGAAGTGTAAGCTGAATAAACCCTTTCCTCCCAACTTGCTTCCTGGTCATGATGTTTGTGCAGGAATAGAAACCCTTATTAAGACAATCTGTAAGATTATCAGTTTTGTAATATTTTTGGGGTACTATTAACCCATATACAAAACCCTTTGCAGAGACCTAGATTTTATTAAATCCCGTCTATGGTCTTCTCAGAGTTCATTTTTTTGTGTATGCTTTTAAAAACTCATTAGATATTTTTATGATGACAATATTTTTGTAACATATTGACTATATTAGTATATATTAGTTGTAGGAAATAATAAGATTAATTGTGATATATTTATTTTATTTTACATGTATAGGTGTTGTGTCTGCCTTTATGTCTTGCATCACATGTGTAATACCCATGAAAACCAGAAGATAGCATTAGATCTCCTAGAACTGGAGTTATAGAGTTTGTTGGCAGCTATGGGAGTGCTGGGGATTGAGCCTGGGTCTTCTATAAGAGTAACAAGTTCTCATAACGGAAGAACAATCTTTTCAGGACATTGTTACAATATTTTTACACACACACATACACACACACACACACACACACACACACACACACACACACATATACCTTAATCATATTAACTCCTAATTAATCTATCTTATTTTTTGATGACCCATGGATCATTTAAAACTGTATCACTGAATCTCCATGTTTAGGTAATAACTGTAGTTTCTCTTGTTATTGTCTCCTATTTTTCCATTATAACCTAATAACATACATGAAATTGTGTTGACTGTTTTTGTACTTATTCATACGTATTTTACACCTTGAAATGTGATTGGTTCATGCAAAATTTACTTGAATGCTTGAGGAAAATTTGTATTCTGCAGTTGTTATAAGGAGTATTCTATAGGTATCTTTAAAATGCAAATGTTTAAATCAGAAATTGATTGAATTTTATTGGAAATACTTTCATCATCTATTGAAGGCAATGTGACATCAAAATCACCCACTATTTTTATATTTGAATTGTAATATCTCTTTATCTTCAGTAGGGGTTATGTTATAAAATTTGTTGGTTCACTATTCATTTCACATATCTTTTAAATTATTACATTAAATGATCACTTATGCCAGAGAGGCGAGGTACTCTTTTGCTTGCTTTAGGTTCCACTGGCTTATGAAATAATTTTTTGTTAAATTTCTGTCTGTGCATTTCTTGTAGACAAAGCATAGTTGGAGCTTGCTTCTCACACAACTAGACAGCCTCACATTTTATTTGTAGAGATGATTATATATAAAACTATTATTTGAATGTATATATTAAAATCCATTTTAGAGGTGTGCTGGTTTGCTAAATGTAATGATCAAGCTCCATTGTTATCTGGGTTGGATTTTAGAGTTACCAAGGAGACTCAGGTTTGGATCTATCTATGAGGGTGTTTCTATATGGGATTGACTGAAAAGAAAGACACAACTTCAATGTGAGCTGCATGCACAGACTGTGTGAAAGTCTAAGAGCAATAACATCCATCTCTCTACACTCTATGATGCTTAATGAAGTCAGCTAGTCATGTTTCTGCATCTATAGGTCTGTCACTTCCATGCCTTTTCTACTATGATGGGCTCTAACATCAAACTTTACTAAATAAGTCCTTCCTTCCTAAAGCTGTTTAGTTAGTTATTTTATTTCAACAAGGAAAGTACCTGATATAGAAAATTGTATCAGGAATGGGGTCATTGTTTTGACAAACCTGAGCAGATGGTTTCTAAGCTTTTGGAATTGCTATCAGGAGGGTTGTGAAAAAGGTTGGAGCTATGGGCTAGAGAAGCGCTATAATGCTGTATATAATGCTTTCCAGGACATTCTGGTGGAATCCTCAACTTGGAAGACCACAAAGCCGAGAGAAATAAATGTAGAGAGTAGAAGAGTTGTTCACAACGTTTCAGAGAGAAACAAGGACTCTAATGGGAGCTGAACTAAAATTCATCTATGTAGTGGTCTGGCAAAGAATCCTGCTGCATTTTCCCCTAATATCTTGAAGATACTGAAATTTTGTTTTGAAATTTATATATTACAGAATATACAGCCTTGGTGAATTTCTTGGTCAGACATGCTGAACTGGCCTGCTTGAAGTCTTGATGTCCTGGGAAAAAATTCCTAAACAGAACAGCAATAGCTTGTGCTGTAAGATCAAAAATTGACAAATGGGACTTTATAAAATTGCAAAGCTTCTGTAAGGCAAAAGACACTGGCAAGAAGACAGAAAGGCCACCAACAGTTGGGAAAGGATCTTTACCAATCCTAAATCTGATAGGGGACTAATACCCAATATATAGAAAGAGCTCAAGAAGCTTGATTCCAGGAAAATGAATAATCCCATTAAAAAATGGGGTACAGAGTTATACAAAGAATTCTCAACTGAGGAATACCAAATGGCTGAGAAACACCTGAAAAAAATGTTCAACATCCTTAATCATCAGGGAAATGCAAATGAAAACAACACTGAGATTCCACCTCACACCAGTCAGAATGGCTAAGATCAAAAATTCAGGTGACAGCAGATGCTGGATAGGATATGGAGAAAGAGGAAAACTCCTCCATTGCTGGTGGGATTGCAAGCTTGTACAACCACTCTGGAAATCAGTCTGGTGGTTCCTCAGAAATGTGGACATAGTACTACCAGAGGATCCAGCAATACGTCTTTTGGGCATATACCAAGAAGATGTTTCAACTGGTAATAAGAACATATGCTCCACTATGTTCATAGCAGCCTTATTTATAATAGCCAGAAGCTGGAAAGAACCCAGATGTCCCTCAACAGAGGAATGGATACAGAAAATGTGGTACATTTACACAATGTAGTACTATTCTCTTATTAAAAACAATGAATTTATGAAATTCTTGGGCAAATGGATGTATCTGGAGGATATCATCCTTAGGTAGGTAACCCAATCACAAAAGGAGTCATTAGATATGCACTCACTGATAAGTGGATATTAGCACAGAAACTTAGAATACCCAAGATACAATTTGCAAAACACAAGAAAATCAAGAAGAAGGAAGACCAGTGTGTGGATACTTCATTCCTTCTTAGAATAGGGAACAAAACACCCATGGAAAGAGTCACAGAGACAAAGTTTAGAGCTAAGATGAAAGGATGGACTATACAGAGTCTACCCCACTCAGGATCCATCCCATAATCAGTCACCAAACTCAGACACTATTTCATAGGACAGCAAGAGTTTGCTGAAGGGACCCTGATATAGCTGTCTTGTATGAGGCTATGGCAGTGCCTGGCAAATACATAAGTGGATGCTTACATTCATCTATAGGATGGAACACAGAGCCTCCAATGGAGGAGCTAGAGAAATTGCCCAAGGAGCTGAAGGGGTCTGCAACCCTATTGGTGGAACAACAATATGAACTAATCAGAACTCCCAGAACTCATATCTCTAGCTGCATATGTAGCAGAAGATAGCCTAGTCGGTCATCATCAGGAAGAGAGGCCCCTTGGTACTGCAAACTTTATATGCTCCAATACAGGGGAACGCCAGGGCCAAGAAGTAGGAGTGGGTGGTTAGGGGAGCAGGGCTGGGTGAGGGTATATGGAACTTTTGGGATAGCATTTGAAATGTAATTTAAGAAAATATCAAAAAAAAAAAAAAGAAGTCCTGATGTCCTGGACTTCAGCCAGATCCAATCAAGACACAGACATCAGAGACTAATCAATCCTGTTTTCCCTACCCTTTCTGTCCCTCCTTCATAATATCCTAATGCTCATATTCATCTTGAAGAAGTTATAAAGAGTCATTGACCCAGTTCCCTGGGCTTTGGGGCTGGAGAGGGTTATTAATAGGTTGTCTTTCTAGGGAATGCAGAAATGGTCATGTTTGGAACAGGGAGGGAATAGCTAGAATTGATTGTATAGCCATAATCTCATTGATGGAAATCTTTATAATTATTAGTAAGTTGAGGTCATAAGTTCTTATTTGGTACAGAATTTATTTTGATGCCAAATCAAGGTTATCATTGGTATAAATTTCTTCTATTGATACTAAATATTTGAAACTACATGTCTTAGACCCAGTCCTTCTTTTGCTATTATTCTAAACAGATACGAGATGATTAAGCCTGTGAGTTAAGGATCAAATAGCAAAGTCATGGCTCTGAGTGTATTGTTAGGGTGGTTTCAAGATTTAACTAGAAAAAGCTGAGAGTAGTTAACGCACAACAGTCCAGATTACTTTATATAGATGATTGGTTTTCAAAAGCATCAGAAATCCCCAGAATGTAACATTTAAGGTTCTTTATTCACTTGTTGTTTAGACTAGTCTGCTTCTCACAGCTTTCCCTGTCTTGGATTCAAAGAAGAAATTGAGCATCTATGAGTTACTCCGGTTGTGGTGAGACAACTAAATAAGAATTACTTCTTTTCATCTATATATATGATACTGTCCAAAGAAAGGACACATTTACAGGTTTAGGACAGCTTAATTCTGTGAAACAGAGTAATTCTGCTAGTTCTTAATATTCCTGTTTCTCTAGGTCTGTCAGATGACCCTGACCAGATGACTGAAGACCAATGCTCCAACGTTTTGAAGTCAAGGACTGTCCAGTTGTCAGCAGTCTCTATCAATTTGCTAAGTTTGGAAAGCTGTGTTAGGGGTCCTATATATTTTCAGTTATTATCAGTCGTTCTTGGATTTCTGATGGGGTTGGAAAACTAGCTAGTCTCCTAGCTAAATCAGACTTTTTTCCTTTGACAGGAACAGATTTAAGATGATGGTTTACAGTTGACATTCAATCTAAACCCAAGACATAGCCAGGTTCAGAACTATAGTCTTTAAAGTTAGGATAGAGGACAGAGGCAATTTTATTGGAAAAAGTGTTGGACTGGGTGTTAGGTCTATCTTATACCATATAATTTACAAAAGGGTAATAGTTGTGTTCAATTTATATTTTGAGAGAAAGTCTTTTTTTTAAAAATTAAACAGAAAGGGTGAAATGTTGTAGGATTTACTCTGTCCAGTCACATTAGGGCAGTGGCGGGGCTGTGATTGGACAGGAAAAGGGAGGCAGAGCAAGGAGTTGGGGAGAGAAATAAGAGAGGTTGAGTAGGGAATGTGGGAGAAGAATCAGAATGGAGGCAAACATTGTGTTATCTTAAGGTTAGAATAATTGGGTTAAAGTTTTATCATTATCAGATGGTTCTGAAATTATTATATTGGCACCTTGTAAAATGTGATATTATTAATACATAAATCTAATTAGTTAACTATTAGTTGAAGAGTCTTAATTCTACTGGGTAATTAGGTGTTGAGATGGCTAACCAGGGATGTGTGGTGCAATTCATGGAAGTGAGAGGAACATGCCCCACCCTGACCCCCGACCCCCGGCCTAGAGAGGGACCTCTGAGGGAGTTGGCCTTGAAGGGCCAGAGAGCTGGTAGTGGCAGCAGGAGTGAGGGAGAGTGGCATGGCCCTGCTGAGAGTTGATATTTACGACTTAGGAAATTGAGTCATAAATCCATTAACTAAAGGTTGTAAAAGGAAACAAATAATTTATTATAGGTGCAAGGACAGAAGATAAAATATTGGCTAGGTTTACCTACACAAAATTTCAATACTAATGAGACACTAGGTAGATGATTTCCCTTTTGACATACCATGCTAATTTAGACCTAAAAATTATAGTTTCCAACTCTCAGTGGACCTGTGGAGCTAGTGGCAGATAATGAATGTTTAGTTAGATAACTAGTCTTAGTGGAAACATCATGTAATCATCTTAGTTTGCATGTTACTACTTGTCCAATTTATGATTGGAATTTTTGTTTGGACTTGTTGCGAACTTTCGAATAAAGAAGATGCTTAGAATACCATGTGATCATGTATCCTATAAAAGTACAAGACCGAAAACTGATGACAATAAATGGTAGATATAGAAAGGGAATAGTGGAGGTTCAGAACTAAAATAGAGAGACAGGAGTAGAAACAAAGTAGGAGCTGATGAGATAGAGATAGCAGGACATAACAGACTATAACAGAACACTAGAGAGAGATGAGAAGACACACAGAAAGAGCTGCAGAGAGAGCAGAAAGAGTAGGCAGAGCTCCTTTCAACATGATATGGGTTTGTTCTTACAGGAAATTTCTTATTACTGATAAGGACAGGGTTGTTTTAGTAACAGAAATAGATAGTTAGAAGCTTCTTCTTTCTCTGTGCAAAAAAAAAAAAAAAAATTGAAGCTTATTTTTCATCCAGAACGAGTAAGTTCTTTCTGTGCTGCTGCTTAGGATTTTGCTCCACATGCATATATAAGTATAGATATGTGTGTGTGTGTGTGTGTGTGTGTGTGTGTGTGTGTGTGTGTGTGTGTGTGTGTGTTGAGACAAGTGGCCAGGCCCACCAAGAGTGTATAAATGTGTATGTGGGTGACTGTGCATAATTGCTTGTGTAAAAGGTTTTTATTGTTCTAGCATCAAGCAAAAAGAGTTAAAAGGCCAGACAGAGATCATCAATCTTTTGACCTGCATTCATATAACATCTGTGTCCAATTTCAGCACCCATTTCCCAAGCCAGGCAGGCACCTGACAGTCTACTAAGAAAGTATGTGGTCTGGGAAAGGATCGCATAGGTAGAAGTCCTCCAAACTGGAGCAGGTGTCTCCTTAAGTATGTCAAAGCCCAGGCGATGCCATCATAGTTCTCAGATGCTAGGCATGGAGCTTCAGGGTGTCATTCTTCTGGTGCTTTGCCATCTTGCTTTCATCTGGCCTTTCCTAGTCATCCTCCCACTTTTCAGTTTTGGAATGCAGTTGTTTACTTTGTGGTATTTAGTGCTGTAAGTATGTAACTTTAAAAAAATAATTTTTCAAGTGTTCACAGATAAAAGCATAAATCTCAGTAGAGATTCAGTACTTAGACTTTCGAGGCACATTGGGAATCTAGTTCTTTGAATACCTCTGACAATGGATTAAGTGTGCTTCACATTAACTATGGTGATCTCAAGACTTTGTGAGTCGGGGTGAAATATTATGCTTTAAAATAATGTGTTTGGTAATAGATAAGATATGAACCAAGTCTTTTATGTCCATCAACAAATGAATGGATAGGTATAATGTGGTATATGCATACAATAAAACTGTATTCAGTCATAGAGAAAAATTAAGTCATGGCATTTTCTTTTTTTTTTTAAGTTTATTAGATATTTTTTTTATTTTACATTTCAAATGCTATCCCAAAAGTTCAATCTACACTCACCCCGCCGTTCTCCCCTACCCACCCACTCCCACTTCTTCGCCTAGGCACTCCCTTGTATTGGGGCATATAAAGTTTGCAATACAAAGGGGCCTGTCTTCACAATGATGGCCAACTAGGCCATCTTCTGCTGCATATGCAGCTAGAGACACGAGCTCTGGGGGTTCTGGTTAGTTCATATTGTCGATCCTCTTAGAGGGTCGCAGGACCCTTCAGCTCCTGGGGTACTTTCTTTAGCTTCTCCTTTGAGGGCCCTGAGTTCCATCATATAAATGACTGTGAGCATCCACTTCTGTATTTTCCAGGCACTGGCATAGCCTCATATGAGACAGCTATATCAGGGTCCCTTCAGCAAACTCTTGCTGACATACGCAATAGTGTCTGGGTTTGGTGACTGATTATGGTATGGATTCCCTGGTGGGGTAATCTCTGGATAGTCCATCCATTCGTCTTAGCTCCAAACTTTGTCTCTGTAACTCCTTTCATGTATTTTTTGTTCCCTATGCTAAGGAGGAATGAAGCATCCACACGCGGGTCTTCTTTCTTCTTGATTTTCTTGTGTTTTACAAATTGTAGCTTTGGTATTCTAACATTCTGTGCTAATATCCACTTATTAGTGAGTGCATAATTGACAAATGGGACCTCATGAAACTACAAAGCTTCTGTAAGTCAAGAAGACAAAAAGGCCACCAACAGATTGGGAAAGGATTTTTACCAATCCTAAATCTGATAGGGGACTAATATCCAATATATACAAAGAGCTCAAGAAACTGGACTCCAGAAATTCAAATAGCCCCATTAAAATGGAGTACAGAGCTAAAGAAAGAATTCTCTTGTGAGGAATAGCGAAGGGCTGAGAAGCACCTGAAAAAATGTTCAACATCCTTAATCATCAGGGAAATGCAAATCAAAACAGCCTTGAGATTCCACCTCACTCCAGTCAGAATGGCAAAGATCAAAAATTCAGGTGAGAGCAGATGCTGGTGAGGATGTGGAGAAAGAGGAACACTCCTCCATTGCTGGTGGGATTGCAACCTGGTATAACCAGTCTGGAAGTCAGTCTGGCAGTTCCTCAGAAAATTGGACACAGTACTACCAGAGGATCCAGCAATACCTCTACTGAGCATATACCCAGAAGATGTTCCAACTGGTAATAAGGACACATGCTCCACTATGTTCATAGCAGCCTTATTTACAATAGCCAGAAGCTGGAAAGAATCCAGATGTCCCTCAACAGAGGAATGGATACAGAAAATGTGGTACATTTACACAATGGAATACTACTCTGCTATTAAAAAGAATGAATTTAAGAAATTCTTGGGCAAATGGATGTATCTGGAGGATATCATCCTTAGTGAGGTAACCCAGTCTCAAACGTTGTGGCATTTTCTAGAGCATAGGTGGAACTAAAATGTCAAGTTACACAAGCCAGACTCAGAAAGACAAAATCACCAGACAAATGAATTTTCCATCACAGGTAGATCTGAAACTTTTAAGTTTATTTTTATATAATTTTATTTTATTTTATTTTATTTTTTTATTTTTTGGTTTTTTGAGACAGGATTTCTCTGTATAGCCCTGGCTGTACTGGAACTCACTCTGTAGACTAGGCTGGCCTCGAACTCAGAAATCCACCTGCCTCTGCCTCCCATGTGCTGGGATTAAAGGGGTGTGCCACCATACCTGGCCACTTTTAAGTTTTGTATGTGTACATATGTGTTTCTGTGGAGGTGTGCAAACCACAGAACAAGGAAGATAACCATTCTTTTCACTTTGTTTTTGAGTGATGGTGGATCATGGACAGCTGTATTACTCTACTGCAACCATCTCTGTTCTACTATGATGGCCTGAACCCACAAAGCATGAGCCAAAATAAATACTTCATTCCCAGAGTTGCATTTGTCAACAAATATTTTGCCATAGCACCAGCAACAATAACCACCCCCCCCCCATAACCATTGCAGTAAACTAGCAATCCTATGTTCTTCCCAAATCCTCATTTCTTTACTTTCTCTTTCTGAATCTACCACTTACTGTCATGGTTTCTAGTTCTTGTACTTTCACAGGTTCCATGATCACATGATATTCTAAGCATCCTTTTAAAAAAAGAGTTTAGAATTTCAAACATAAATTCAAATCATAACTTGAACAAGAAGTAGCAACTAAGATGTTTGCATGTGTTTGCATTAGGACATTAATTATCTAACTAACTAAACATGAAACAAGGCTCAAAAACTGTAATTCTTAGGTCTCAGTTAGCATGGTATGCCAAAAGGCCAAGCATCATCCCAGTGTCTCATTAGTATTGAAGTTTTAGATTTGTAGATAAATCAAGTCGATATTTTATTTTCTGTCTTCACACCTCCAACAAATCATTCATTTCCTATTACAACCTTTAGATAATGTGTTTACGGTCTAAAGAAATGTATTCCTATGTTGTAAATCTGTATCATGCCTGTGTGCTATCTTAGCTCAATTAACTTGTGATAAAGACTGGCAGATTCTTAATTCCAGTTTTCATATTACAGAGGGCCCAAATTATAGTCCTTTTTAAAATGTAAAGATGATAATAACTCATGCATAAAAGCATGGAGGATGGTGGAAAGAAGGAAAGAGAGAAGCCAGGGTAAAGTACAGCAATGATAAAATAATGCAAGTAGAGAAATAAAGTGACTAAAATTTGGTTATGTAACAAAAATAGGTAACTAAACTGCTTATTAAAAAATACAAATTTAAAAAAAACTGGAAGAAAATCTGGCCCTGTGCTTATATCTTATACCTATGTTATACGCAGACTTGTAGGGCCAATTACTCAGAATAAGACAAGAATAATCATAAACACTCCTTAGCCTTGGCTAAGAAGTGAGTTAAGTGCTAGCATGGGCAAATTTGCGATACCCTGTCTTCAAACCAAAAATACGAAGTTGAGAAAAAAGTTCAGTGATAAGACCGCTTACCTAATCTATGCCACAACTCACAAATAAAAACTGGAGACACATAAAACATTACACACACACACACACACACACACACACACACACACACACACACACAGAGTTTGTTAAGCTTCTAATCAGTTTCTCATATACTGGAATTAATTAGTTCTGTTGGTATCGGGTCATATATGTACTCTATTGTAGTCTATTATGGTTTCTTTCTCTTCCCACTCTGTGTAGGTTGGGGCTGTCCAGGACTCTGTTGTTGACACCAGGCCTGCACTTACTCAGTTGCTTCCTTTGTATCCTGAAATCCCTAGCTGACCCCAGTGACCTTTGTGGCCTGTGGGTCCAGGCAGATTCCTACTCACTGCAAAGACATCTGCTCCTACAGTCTCACACCCACGTACAGCCATTGTCCATGCTGAGGGTATGGCTTGAGTTCACAAGCATGGGGGAAGCAAAAAACTGAGTTCTGCACTAGAGGCATAGAACCAAGGGAACAGTTCTTTCTCCCAACCAGGCTCAGATCTCTCCAACACCACACAACAGTAAACTACTGAGTGGATTCCATAAGTTTTAATAAGAAGGTTATGGTGTGGGGACAGAGTAACCACACCCCTGCAGAGAAAAATCACAACTGCTAAATTCACCTTGCCCTCTAGTGGTGAAATGCATACAGGGTTGTTCCTGGGACTTTTTTCCTGCCTTAGTCTTGAAATCATACACATTCAAGCAATATTAAATGGACCTAGCAGATATTCATATATATACCAAATCATAAGTTCAACAAATTAGGATGTGTTGTTGGATAATTTTCAAGTTTCAGGCGATTAAAACATTTTCATCAACCTATGGCGGTTATTAGTTTGGTCGATTTGTCAGTGGTAGGATTTGTACATCTCCTAGTTACCAGAACAAGGGCAGCGACTTTTAAAATGTTGTTATGCAAGATAATGCTGAAAGGGACCTGATATAGCTGTCTTGTGGGAGGCTATACCAGTGCCTGGTAAACACAGAAGTGGATGCTCACAGTCAGCTATTAGCTGGAACACAGGACTCCCAAGGAAGGAGCTAGAGAAAGTACCCAAGGAGCGGAAGGAGTCTACAACCCTCTAGGTGGAAGAANGCTCTTAATCTAAATTGAATTTAGAAAACACTTTTTGAGATGATCCGAAGAGAAATTTCACCTCGCCTCAGAAATGTATTCTCTCAATGTTTCTAATATAAGCTTCCAAATAAAAATATTGAATTTCTTTAAATTAAAAAAAATCCAAATGACACATGAGAACTTTGTTAATGCCAATATATTTCTAACGCCAAAATTACAATAACATGTATTACATTTCTTCTAAACTGTGTATGAAAGGAGGAAGGGTTTTGGAATGAATGTAGATAATTCTTTTAGTCTTCTGCCATCATGGTAACCATCTCATTGTAAACCTCTTGAGGAGCATCCATCGCCCAGATGAAATCCAGGTGATTGTAGGTAGGAATCTCCTTATGGTACAGAAGGTTGGGGAGTTCGGGAAGCAGCATGGCAACATCGTGGGGATCAGCCAGGATGTCATGGCCACCGTTCCACACTGCAATTGGCACTTTCATGGCTGACACATCATAGTAAGGAGGCGTTTTCTAAAACATGATAGGTGAAAGAAGTGTTTAGGCAACCACACTTCCGAACCAGTGTTGATCCAGCACTCATTCTAAATAAAGTCTAATGATCACGTCAACAAAGTCACTGTTACCCACAGAGCAAAGTGAACACAGCATAGTTTGGGCCAGTGCCCAATCTCTAACCTAGGACTCCATTAAAATGCAGTCGGACTCAGCAGGTCTGGTATGAAAGTCAGGGAACACACATTCACATGTGATGCCAATAGTGTTGGTTCTAAGCTAGGTTTCAGTTTAGGTGAAGTAAGGAAATTTGACTAGATTCTTGTGTGTGGGTAGGGTGGGCACATGCATACTACTATGTGTACATGGCACGTAGAGCACAGCCTTCTTTTTGGTCCTTGCTATCAGACAGGGTCTCTCTCTTTCACTGGTGGATATGCCAGATTAGCTGGCCAACAAGCTTTTGGTGGTTCTGTCTTTGCCTCCCACACCTAATAGAGCACTCTGATGTTACAGTAGACGGAACTTACATAGCAAACTCATTGCCCACTGATCTATCTCCTTAGCTAGGCTTTGACAAGATCCTGACTGGGGCAGATTGTCTATACCACTTTGATCTCCTCAAATAATCCAGGTTCTGAGCCATTTGTTTTGTCTTTTTGTATCGATTTCCACAATGTGCATTGTATTGGTAAAATTTTATATGTTGTTTCACCTCATTGAGAAATCTCTCAGTTGGGAACCTGAGCATGGCTCTTTGAGTAAAGCTTTCCCAGGCATTTCTGTGGGAGGTTTTAAGTGCTTGATTTGATAATGCTGTCTGTCTACTGCTCACATCTCACTCTTTCACTTCAACATCTCACCCAAGGAGGGACTGCTTTACTCTACAAGGACTCTTGATGCATAGTTCCAGCTGGCTGTCTCAATTGGCTGTCTCAAATCAGCTTCTGATGGTGAGCCTCTCACTCAAGCTGCCTCACACAGACTGCCGCACGCTTTGGGTACCTGATTTGATAATGTTTTGCTTTCTATCTCCGGATTTTCTCTATCTGCCCTTTGCTATTTATTCTTTTTAAATCTTCTTGCAAGATCATTAGTCAACTCATTTACTCGAACATGAAGGCACAGCTTTTATAAAATCATTCTCTGGACTATACAAAGCAACTGTCCATGGCATGGTTAGTGACCCGGACAGTACTTCAGGGAAGAAGCTGGATCTGTGTATGCTTATATAATTTTCCTAAATATTGCTTCAAATTCTGAGAAAAGGCATTGCCATAGTTTTCTAATTTTATAAACCCCTATTAACACATAGGGTTGATAAAGCTTCATAAAGTAGAAAATAGAACAAGAGAGTCATCTCCTTGATTCCCATAATCTAGACAGAATTTAGTTAGGTACTTTTGTTCAAGAGATTAATTATTACTTCAAGGATACTAATCTAATAGCCTTAAAGTTTGTGTCTTTATTCTTTGTGATAGAGCCAACTTGAGTACAAAACATTTATTACATTATTGTCCCAGTAATTTATGCTTTTTCTTACATTCCCTCACATATGAGTTAAAGTGTGAAGAATATCTATAATAAATACACTTTATTTAACTTACATACCATTAAGGAAACAGCTTCCTACATGTTATCTCTCCCTGTTAAATTAACATCACTGATTTCAATGACAATTAGTCAGAAGTGTTGTTCACTTGGCTGGAGAAGGGTAGACTTGATTATTGGTACTCAGGATATCTATGATTTATTACTTGCGTTACCAGAATGAGAGCCCAGCAGAAAAGTAAATTCAAAGTAAGTCTGTATTTTGTGAGTTGATTTTATAGAATTCTGGAAAAGGCCCTTAAAGACATCAAATTAGTAGAATTAATGATGTGAGGCTTTTCTTTATATGAAGAATATTGTCTTGTCTGAAAACATATTCTTCTAAGATTTGAGTCAGGGGAACTTAGGAAGATCAGGATTATTCAGTTACTAATTGGAAAAAAATTGGGGCTATTTAATAGAAAGAGTGGGTCACAAACTGCTATAAGGTACCTGCCTTACTCACAACTAGTCAGTGACAACCCAAGAGTTTTCCCTGAGCATATGGTTACAGATATTATCTTTTTATAGCCTGTCAATTATTTTCTAGTCCATGAATTATTGTGTAAATTTATATTGACCATTAATTAGATAAACTCCGGGGTCTGAGTTATCTTTACCATACCAAATGTGAGTATCACAAGGTACCTTCATGCTCAGAAATATTTCTAACTTTGACCTGAGAATACGCCACCTATTTCTTTGACATCAAAATATGTTCCCATGAAGTCATGAATCTACATATCCAAACAAAGAGGGTGGTATATGAGAAAACTGCTTAATCTTGCACATGGATAATTCAAGTGATGACTTGTTTCAGTCAGTTGCACTTCAGAGAGAAGAGAACAGAATCTTTTGTGGAGACTGGGTTATATAGCAGGGCTGTGTAAAGATGATGTACTGTTAATTTACAGAAAATCTTTATGTGGGACCCAAGGTTATTCTGCAAGTATATTTTCAGAGCATAGTAGTGGAGAAACTGGACACGAGCATTAGTTTGAAAAATGAATACCCAATCGTGTTACTTTTCTTTCCAAACTTCATTGTTGTTTAAATTGTGAACTGTTGTTTAAATTGGAGAGCCAGTCTCTTGTTTAGAGGTTTAGAGGGGTGGGGGAAGAGATGTGGAACAGTTGGTGGGTGGATCAGGCGGGGAATAAAATCTGGAGTTTAAAATAATAAATTAATTAATTAAAAATTGTGAGCAATTTCAAACTCAAGAAACATACCTGATTATAGTGTAACATGTTCTGGAATGGGCTTCCCCAGTTAAAGGCTTGAAGCTTCCCAGATCTACCAAGCTAATGAAAATTTAGAGGTAAAAATTAAATAAAAATTTAGTAAGAAGTAATTAAAATTAATTATCTAAATATACTCATAACTACACAAAAGCAATTTAATATTCTCAATTAGCTCATTTTGAATTTTTTTTAATTATAATCCCTTTGGCTTCAATTCTAAAATGCATGCCAAGGGTTTTGTTTTAATTTTTTTTTTTTTATTAGAGAGTTTCTTCATTTACATTTCAAGTGTTATCCAAAAGTCCCCTATATCCTCCCCCGACCCTGCTCCCCTACCCTCCCTCTCCTGCTACTTGGCCCTGGCATTCCCCTGTACTGGGGCCTATAAACATTGCTAGACCAAGGGCCTTTCTTCCCGAATAATGGCCAACTAGGCCATCTTCTAATACATATATAGCTAGAGACATGAGCTCTGGGGGTTCTGATTAGTTCATATTGTTGTTCCATCTATAGGGTTGCAGACCCCTACAACTCTTGGGTACTCTCTCTAGCTCCTACATTGGGGACCCTGTGTANTGGGGCCTATAAACATTGCTAGACCAAGGGCCTTTCTTCCCGAATAATGGCCAACTAGGCCATCTTCTAATACATATATAGCTAGAGACATGAGCTCTGGGGGTTCTGATTAGTTCATATTGTTGTTCCATCTATAGGGTTGCAGACCCCTACAACTCTTGGGTACTCTCTCTAGCTCCTACATTGGGGACCCTGTGTACTGCCCTATAGATGATTGTGAGCATCCACTTCTGCGTTTGTCAGGCTGGAAAGAACCCAGATGTCCCTCATTTTGAATTTTTATAATTATTGAAGAATATTTTCTCATTTGAAATAATAACTAACCATCTAGGACATATGTGCGTAAAAATATAGTGTTTGTTTTAAATATTTTGTTTTACACAGCAAATCATTAAAATAAGTATTCCTTTGTTATTAAAATCACATGTTCTCATAAGATTTTTATGTACATGGATTAATGGTTATTTTTATAGGTTGTCATACATAGAAGCATTGCTTTATAGGAAAATCTTAATAATGTGCTTTAGGTTAAACACAAAAGTTCATTGCCACACAATGGATGCTAACAACATTGAAATAATGATACCTGTGCCCAGTGGAGAATGTCTTGAGTAGATGTTCCTGCTGGATTATGCCCTAGATACACATCAAAACGACTCTAGAAATCAAACACACACACATATATACACATGCTTAGACATATTTGGTTTCTGAAAAACAGTTTGGGCCATGTTTTCTGATATCAATCTCGTATTTCAGGGTAACCGTCAATGGAAGGATGAATAGTGCAGTTACATGCCACCTCAGAATCTACAAAGCACACCATGTATTTTAACCATGATCAGTAATGTGGCTGACTTCTTAACTCCCTAGGTTTTCAAAGTAGAGTTTAAAACTCAAAGAGGTTTAGACAAATATCAGGTTCACACTAATCAGTGACAAACAGTCTGAAGCTAGTTTTACCTAGCTTTTGAGGCTAAATTCTCAACATTCTATTTAATGCTAGCATTCAAGAGATTAAATATTATACACATATTCATCATGTTGCATTATTTTATTATATATTGAATAACTATATATAGAGGCAGGAATGTATGTCTATATGATAACCATTGCTTATCTTTAGCTATAGTATTCTATCTGGTTCCTAGATTACCTGCTCAGAACCTTTAGCATTCTGAAGTTCTCTTTCCAGGTTGTGCATGCAAATTGAGTAGTGGGTCTTAGAGTGTGACAAAGTGAAAAGAGCTGACTGTTATAAAAGGGGTTAACTTCTCCCTCCACGTAAGCAGCATGCAGAAGACATGCTCTAAACTTTTTTATTCTCTGCATCTCTTTTCTTTTTCTGAAAACTCTCATTGATACAATATAAGAACCAATCTGTTTATTGGTGTAATAAGGACAGGCCACTCTGCTACAGTCCTCATGCATAATGAGAAACAGCCTCAAATTGAAAAGAAGAAAGGGCCCTTACCAGCATAAGTGGAACATAAAGGACAGATATATAATATCAACATTTGTTGATGCATTTATTCAGCTATAGAAGGACAACTGAACCTGGCTGGTCTCCATAGGAACAGGCACTGTGATTTCACTACTATGTTCCCAATGAGCACAGGAGTTAGTATAAAATTTTTAACATTAGAATACTATACATCTTAACAATAGAATTCATTTCTTTAGGAGTTTAAATGTGAATGTATAAATGAGAGTAAGGATTAGAAATATAGCTCTATAATTCCAGCTATTTGGGAGTCTGAATCATGAGAATCCCTGGTTAAAGCCCTCCATTGGCTTTAGATTAAGTAACTGGGCAATTTAACAAGACCCTATCTCACAATAAAAAGTTATCAATATATTTTGATGGTAGAGCATGGTCCTAAAATTCTTAGGTTCCACCCGTAGTACTACAAAAAGAAAAGAAAGAAAAGAAAAGACAAAGCAACAGATATATGTCTATATATAATAGTATGTATGTCTAGATATATAGACATACAAACACACACACACACACACACACATATATATATATATATGTATTTATATATTAGTTATATATTATATGCATATATAATTGTATACACACACACACACACACACACACACACACACACCATGATCACATGCCATGTGGTTAATGTTCTGATCTATTTGTACTAAATATCTTAGATGATTTGAACTTTACAATAGCATATTTTGTGTGTAACGACACAAATACAGGAGCTTAAATCAGTTTCAAAGGTCAGAGTTAAATTAGGCTGACATGAATCCATTATGTTTAAAAATGTTCTGATATTGAACTTTCTCATACCGGTCTTAAAACTCCAACTCAGGGAGTATAAATGCAGATCAAGATATGAACAAGTTCTTACACTGCCTCTCTAAAGTGTGTCTTACAAAATTAATAGGAATGTCCAGCAGGATTAAAATAATTTACAATATTTATTTGATGACTATGCATTGATCCTCAGAAGAGCCTTCCCAATAAAGTTCATTCCTTTCTGTCACAGAATGTTAATACCATGCTGGGCATTTAGGTGGTCACAGGCCAATCATATTTTTGAATGAGAGCAGGAGATAAAATTGGAATTAGCAGTGGCTTGTAATTTCTCTGGGATCTATCACAACACTCTGGGCACAGTTGTGAGCTGAGTTTTAGTTCTCCTGAATTATTATTTCTAAGGGTTGGTGATAATATAAAGGTGTTTGGGGAAGTCTCGTGAATGGAGACCACAATGCATACATACCACATTTAAGTTTTTCTTGTCAAATCCACAGAAGATGAATAAAGCATTGCTGCAGAGAAGATCTAGCACCTTCCGTGAGCACACTTCTGTACCAAGAAATTGATCTAAGTAGTTGTGGGGCATGAACATTTTGTTACCAAATAGCGCCTGAAAAATAAAAGTATGATCAGAACATAGCAACAGTGTAGCTGCAGAAAGCCCACTTCATTGCTGAAGCAACTCATGCAGGTATGAGCATGCTTGTATTTTCCTTAGTTGTTTAGAAGTTTAGTTTTTAGAAGCTTCCTATTCTTTAGACCCATTACCATGTACAAAAATAAATTCCAAATGATCAAAGACCTAAGAATGAAGCCGCCAACACTGAAACATCTAGAAGAAAGCACCGGCAGTACCACACATGATAAAGGTGTAGGAAGGGGCATTCTGAGTAGGGCTCTGCTTGTCCAAGAATTAAGTCTAATTGTTGAAGGTTAGACTTCATAAAACTAAAAATCTTCTGCATAGCTAAAGAAACAACCAGCTAGGAAAAGCAGAAGCCCCCAGAATGGGAAAGAATCTTTGTTATACCTCTGGCAAAGAATTAATATCCATAATACATAAATTATTTTAAAATAAACAAACAAACAAACACCACCAGCAAATAACTTGTTCAATTATTAGGCCCATAACCTGGACAAAGAGTTCTCATAGAAGAAAAAGGAAAGGATAATCAGGACAAACAAACATCAAACCAAACAACAATAACAACAGCAGCAACAACATAAAACACCGTGCTCAAAAAAAATCTCAAAAAAAAATTGTTCATTGTCTCTAACAGTTATGAAAATGCACATTAAGATAACTTTGAGATTTCATCTTACCCCAGTCAGAATGGTAAAAAATCAACAAAGCAACACACAATAAAATTGTTGGGGGAAATGTAGGGAAAGGGGAGTCCCTCACACACTGTTGAAAAGGCTGTATACATGAGAAGCCACTCAGGAAATCAGTGTGGAGAATTCTCAACAAGCTAAAAATAAATCTACTCGGTTATCCCTCTCAATTTACATGTCCAAAGGACTCCACATTCTACTCCAAAAACACTTGCTCAGCCATGGTCAATGCTGCTCTATTTCCAGTAGCTATAAAATGGAAACAATCTAAATGTTCATAATGAATATGCAGAACATATTCACTTTGAAAATATATTCAGCTGTAAAGAGAATTGAACTCATGAATTTTCTAGGTCAATATATCTAGACTAGAACATTGAGTGAGGTAACTGAAACCCAGAAAGATAAATATGCTATCTTCTGTCTTTTTGAGGCAGCTAGCTCTAAATATTTAGGTATGTGAATATATGTCCTGGATTAGCTACAAAGCCAGAAAAGTAAAAAGGGACCATTGGCAGGGTAGGAGAGTTGAGAGTGGAATATCAGGGTATAAGTGATCTGACTGGGGCTATGGGAAGGAGGGGCTCTAATAAGGAAAGCGCAGGGATAATTACAGAAATCAAAGGGAGGAGGGTAATATAACAGTAAGGATATCTGGAAAAGTCTTAAGACATGTTATTATACTCTACTAAAAATGAAAGCCTACAATGCATGTAAGTTTTTTGTATTAATATACATATGTAGTTTAAATGAATTTAAATGAGTTTATTTTAAATTAAAGGGGTTTGAATTTCTCATCTTGATATAGCACGCTCTCCAAGAGCAAAAGACCATCATAGAACACCAGACATGAGAATCTCTCATTTGAGTTGTTGAAACTGTTGATCATAGTTGTTCAAGAGACTTCCAAAACATTACAAACTATTGCTATTGCCCTTGGTTGACCCCAGCATTGAAAAATAAGGCAATACTACTGAAGACACTAGCAAATTCAGCCACAGAAAACCCTGAGTTGGAACTGACTGGAATGCCTAACCCCTGCAAACTTCCAAAGGAGGAAGCAGCTATCAGTTCTAAAGAGCTACAATAGCCATGAACAGCAATAATTATCAGCATGGCAAGATCCCTGAAGAGTGCAGTAGTCACACACAAAACATGCTAATAACCTAATAAAGAGTTAAGACACACTCTCAAGACGAATGCATTCCTAATACAGGAAACCTATCCAACTACACAGGGATAGTGAAGTCAGGGATCTTGGAGGAGACCCTACAACCACTACTTTACTAAACCAACACAGTTCTTAACTACATTCTAAATTATTGTGTCTTTATACTCATAGGTAAGTATAGCCCTCACCCCTCTTAAAGAAAACTTAGTTTGCAACAGACAGGAAATTATTACAGAAAACCATAACTAGTCATAGTGCAGCGTCGTGGAGTCCAGTCCCAAGTGATACATCTATAATACATGCCCACACCTAAGGTTCAGGGAATATTGTGGAAGAAGGGGCAGAAGATTATAAGAGCCAGATTGTCTGAGAGTTTTCAGTGAGACATGTATCCTTATAATACCAAAAGTTATGTCTATAAAATCTCACCGATGTTACTGACTAAATATGAGCTGAACAAGGATGACACCATTAGAAATGCTTGTGCACAGAAGAAAGACCAACCCTTTTCAAGGGACTATAGGCAAATAAAAAAAAAAAAACCTGAAACTCCTTCCATGGGTGTTTTGTTCACTATTCTAAGGAGGAATGAAGTATCCAGACTTTGGTCTAACTTCTTGATTTTCTTGTGTGTTGCAAATTATATCTTGGGTATTCTAAGTTTCTGGGCTAATATCCACTTATCAGTGCGTACATATCATGTGAGTTCTTTTGTGATTGGGTTACCTCACTAAGGATGATATTCTCCAGATACATCCATTTGCCCAAGAATTTCATAAATTCATTGTTTTTAATAGCTGAGACTTACTCCATTATGTAAATGTACCACATTTTCTGTATCCATTCCTCTGTTGAGGGACATCTGGGTTCTTTCCAGCTTCTGGCTATTATAAATAAGGCTGCTATGAATATAGTGGAGCATGTGTCCTTATTACCAGTTGCAACATCTTCTGGATGTATGCCCAGGAGATGTATTGCTGGATCTTCTGGTACTACTATGTCCAATTTTCTGAGGAACCTCCAGACTGACTTCCAGAGTGTTTGTACCAGGTTGCAATCCCACCAGCAATGGAGTAGTGTTTCTCTTTCTCCACATCCTTGCCAGAATCTGCCATCACCTGAAATTTTGATCTTAGCCATTCTGACTAGAGTGAGGTGGAATCTCAAGTTTGTTTTGATTTGCATTTCCCTGATGATTAAGGATGTTGAACTTTTTTCAAGTGCTTCTCAACCCTTCAGTATTCCTCACTTGAGAATTCTTTCTTTTTTTTCTCTTTGTTTAGCTCTGTACCCAGTTTTTTAATGGGGTTATTTGAATTTCTGGAGTCCAGCTTCTTGAGCTCTTTGTATATGTTGGATATTAGTCCCCTATCAGATTTAGGATTGGTAAAAATCCTTTCCCAATCTGTTGGTGGCCTTTTTGTCTTATTGACAGTGTCTTTTGCCTTATAGAAGCTTTGCAATTTCATGAAATCTCATTTGTCATTTCTTGATCTTACAGCACAAGCTATTGCTGTTCTGTTTAGGAAATTTACCCCAGTGCCCATATTTTCAAGACTTTTCCCTCACTTTTTCGATCCACTTGGACTTGAGCTTTGTACAAGGAGATAAAAATGGATTGATTTGCATTCTTCTACATGCCAACTGCCAGTTGAGCCAGCACCATTTCTTGAAAATGCTGTCTTTTTTCCACTGGATGGTTTTAGCTCCCTTGTCAAAGAAAAGTGACCATAGGTATGTGGGTTCATTTCCGGGTCTTCAATTCTATTCCAAAACACCCATGGAAGGAGTTTCAAAGACAAAGTTTGTAGCTAACACGAATGGATGGACCATCCAGAGACTGCCCGACCCAGAGATTCATCCCATAATCAGCCACCAAACCCAGACACTATTGCATATGCCAGGAAGATTTTGCTGAAAGGACCCTGATATAACTGTCTTGAGTGAGGCTATGCCAGTGCCTGGCAAATATAGAAGTGGATGCTCACATTCATCTATAGGATGGAACACAGAGCCCCCAATGAAGGAGCTAGAGAAATTACCCAAGGAGCTGAAGAGATCTGCAACCCTATAGGTAGAACAATATGAACTAACCAATATCCCCAGAGCTTCTGTCTCTAGCTGCATATGTAGCAGAAGATGGCCTAGTCAGTCATCATTGGGAAGAGAGGCCCCTTGGTGCTGCAAACTTTATATGCCCCAGTACAGGAGAACACCAGGGCCAAAGAGTGGGAATGGATTGGTAGGGGAGCAGGGCCCGGGGAGGGTATAGGGAACTTTCGGGATAGCATTTGAAATGTAAATAAAGAAAATATCTAATAGAAAAAAAAAAGAAGAAAAACTGAGAACAGGAAAGGTGGTCTTCCCCAGGGAAGCACACATTAATTATTTATTAATATCAAATGGTCTTCTCTGAAAAATATACATACAAGTAACATTATAAAAACTGACCAGGTTATGTTTAGGAATGTATGTGCATATAATTATGCATCCGTGCAAGTAGCAACAATCAGTGAAAAAAAAAGAGGCTATGAATTTGAAAGAGATAAAGGAGGGATATGTTGTGTGTGTGTGTGTGTGTGTGTGTGTGTGTGTGTGTGTGTGTGTGGTGTGTGTTTGGAGGGAGAAAGGAGAAAATGGGAATGGTGTTATTATAATCTCAAAAATATTCATTATGTGTGTGTGTGGGCGAACATATGTGCCATAGAAGTTGTGTGGAGATCAGAGAACAACTTGTGGTGGTCCTTTGTTCTCTCCTTCAACCATGTACCCCAGTGATTTAACTGAGGTTGTCAGACATGTCAGCAAGCACCTGGACCAACTCAACTATTTTGGTTCCTCTTTTTTTCTCAATGAAGATGTGAAACAGAAAGAGCAGATATCAACATTTGATGTGTATTATTGAATTTAGAGGAAGTTGACGACACAGTGAATTATAATCCAGCTGGAGTAATAAAAGTTATAGCCAAATTGTGAGATTACCTGGCAGAGTGTCATAATCTTGTATCAGCAGGTGAGATTTGAGTAATACATTTTGAGATGAGGAGGAGTAAATGAGGCCTCGGGGAATATTGCTAGAAAAATCTTTAGAGAATTGCCTCAATTGTGTTGAGCACTGGGTCATTTTGCTTTATCAGTTTTATACCCAAGGAATCATGGCTAGAAAATATCAGTGTTTTTGGCTACTAAGTACTAGGTGATATCTTCAGTGCTGATCCATGTCTGTGATGCAATGTCTAAATGCCTCCTTCCTTTAATTCCTCTGTTCTTTCTATCTGAAAATCTGACCATAAGTGGGAACTGAGAGGCTCAGAGCAGCAAGAAATGGTCACAGTCATCTTAATACTTTAGGTTTTGCATTAAAGTTCTACAAATATGTTTGACTGTGGCCAGTGTCTATGGCTTTAGACAAGAATGCTAATTTAGAGTGCAGGTAAATGGAGAAGACAATACAGAAGGAAAAGACAGGGTTACTGTACTTAGAACCTCAGGTTAAACTGCTCTTCTAAAGGAGATTGGGCAAATGTGCAGGCGTGTCTGCATGGGTTGGCTTGAGTGCAATAGAAGTTGGGCATTAAACATTTGAAAATTAATGCTGTCAATTCATTTCCTTGTGTGTTCAAGAAGGTCTAAATATTATGGTTGATTGAAATCCACACTACTGTCCTATGAAATTTCCATTTCTTAGGACAGGAACTCTAAGGCAGCCCAAGAGCACTGAAATGGAAGTCACAGTATTTACTGTGTTCAGTCATTGCTTTCTTTACTTTTTACTCTTTTCTTATTCCTTTTCCTTTCCCTCCTCTTCTTCCAAGTTTCCTTTTTCCCCCATCAACACAATATTCATTAAAAGTTAGAAATTTTACACAATGATGCTGGATCTCATTCACTCCCCATTCTCCCAGGTCCATTCTCTCTCACACACATACAAAAAAAAAAAATCCCCAAACCAACAACAATAACAACAAACCAACAACAAAAGAAAACAAACAAAAACAACAATAAGAACCAAACACAAAACCCAAAAATCCTACCAACTACAATTTGTGTTGTAATTAATTATATTAATTAAGACATGATCAAACTCTCAGTGGCCAGCCCCTTAAAGTAAACTGAGTCCTTTGTACTACTCCACACCCCTGCCATCGACTGTGAAGAGCTTATACTTCAGACTCTCTCTCTCTCTCTCTCTCTCTCTCTCTCTCTCTCTCTCTTTCTTTCTTTTTTTCTTTTCCTTTTGGCTAGTGGGTGGTGGACAGGTTGTAACAGAAGCCATCAATATCCCTCTGGCTCTGCCTGGGATTCTGACTTGACTACTTTTCTCTGCTTTTAACACTCCATTCCCTGTTACCTTGACACAGGTGTGTGGACTACTTGGCCAGTGAAACATCCTTGAAAAAGCCAAACATTTAGTGACATTGACAGCCCACTGCAAGCTAGCCCAAACCAAAGGAATAAATGGGAATCTCAGAGGCAAGAGGGTATCCACGCATGTTAATGCTCAGAGAGAGATAAGATAGACATGTACGATTTAGTTTGAGGATATGAATATGTAAGGTACATTTGTTGACATGGATCAATCTGAAGTTTAATGGCAATTGGGTGTCTTAGTCACATACCTTGAAAAGCAACGTAGGAATAAATGAGAGCTTTTTAAATGGACTTTCTGCATACTTCACGGTAGCAACTGGAGCTAATGCATAAAACGTCTTGATTTTTTTAGCCAGAGCAGGATTGGTAGAAAAGGCAATAAAACCTGAAATAGAACAGACCATCAGTGAAAAGATGTGTTTATGTGTATGATCTTTCTGCTTTTAGAAGTGTGAGATTATCTTGGACTTGCTAGAGATGCCACCTTAGGCACACTGCAAAGTTGGCACAATGGTTTTTTGAGATATGTAAAAGCACAGTGATTTTTAGAGATGTTCATTAGTGGAAAAAGAATTGATATGTTCAGTCATAATGTAACTCTAGAGGGAAGCAGAGTGGAGAAATTCACTGTCAAGGCAAGCAACTTTACTCATTTCAGTAAGTGCCAAGGAAATCATTGCACTGCACCTCAATGCAGTGATTTTATAGCCTCAGGTTACAGACACAACACTAAGTTATATTAAATATGTGTCATTGAAAGTTAATGTCAAGAGAGCCCCTTGTAGCTAAGCAAAGTTACTGGCTGATATCAGTACTCTGGAGGAAGAGTCAAGAGGAGCTGGAGTCTGAAGCCAGCCTGAGATACACAGGCCAGCCTTCGTTCTAAAATCCACCACCAACAGCAACAACAAAGAGGCCTATGACTTCTAGGCAATCCCAACAATTACCTCTGAGACTGAATTTCACTTGGCTTTTCAAACACTAGTAAACACTTCCTGTCTTTGAATTCCAGAATTCTAGCTGCCCTTACACATCACCATTACTACCTCTGAATTTGTTTGCTCTATCACAGAACTCTCATCTTCTAAATACAGGAATAATGTAGGCTTGTCTCATCACCTCTCGTTTTGGCTATCTTAGCTGACTCCTTGGAATGTTAACTACAGTCTCACTAACTGATGCATCCTGTTGAGTAGTCTCTGTCTAGTACTATTTCTTGAACCTCATACTGTTTATGACTGACTCCTTGACATCTTTACCTGCATCTTCAATAGATGACTTACAGTGTTTCCAAACTGAGTTTCTAATGTCCTTACATAGTAGCTCTTCTTATAGCCCTTCCTTCCTCACTTTGGATAAAGGAATCTTCATTATTCCAAGAGCCCAAGACACAAACAGCATTGTCTTTACTCAGATTTTTGCTTCATATACCATAGAACCAACATTTTAGTAAAGTTCGTTAGCAGTATCTCATTTGCATACATATACATGTATGTATGTATGTATGTATGTATGTATGTATGTATGTATGTATGTGTATACATACACACACACTGATGCTGCTTGATTGGGCATCATTATTCTCACATCTCTCCTTACCCTCTCAGTAATCCAGCTCACCAGAACCTCTGGCCTGCGTTACTGTATACATCACACAGCTGCTTCTTTGTTCCTCCCATTGTTGCCCTTCAGCAGTTAAAAGGATCATACAATGGATCATACAGTTCCTCTATTAAAAATCCCTTTATGATTTCCATTTTACTTATATTAAAGCTGATATCCTTACAATATCCAAAGAACCCTTTACACTCCATCATTTTCAGCAACCACAATGTCATCTCACTCTGTTTCTCTGTCTCTTACTCTGTCTCATCCCCATGGTGAACAGCATCACTGCTGTTCCCTGAACATGTTCTCTGTCTTAGAATTCTTTGCACTTGCCGTTTTCCCTCTCTAGAACTCCAGTCTGGCAAAGATGCACATTAGTCTTCTACATCTTAACTCAGAGGGTGTTTACCGACTTTGTCTGTTTAAAATGGCTTTAAAGCTCTCTGAGACTCCTTAAAATCCCCAATCATGTATATTTTCCATAGCATTACCATGGTTTGGTGAACTTCATGTTACTTTTAACTCATTTATTTTCTGCCCCTCTTCCCCAATCTAAATGATATTACAATAGAGATTTTAATTTATCTTCTTTGGTATTATTATTTGTGAAAATGATCTGGTTTTCATCAGAAATAGTGGAGTGACAGGAGCAAATTCAACTGGGAGATTAGAATATGCTCTCTTGAAAGCTGTTGGCCTGGACTGGTATCTGAGCCACTCTGTTGGCTTTTGGATGGAGATGATGCCACTTGGTTGAGTGATTTATTCTACTATTTGATTTATCCATCTCTGGGGTAGGAGGATCCATTGACTTTATATCACTGGATTGCAATGGCCGTGGTATTTTGTAAAGTTGCACAGCAATGGCAATGGTACTTGATAGAGACATAGAAACTGCTCAGTCACAGTGCTTTACTTACCAATAGTGGTGCCCTGAGAATGACCAACATAGTATATCTTCTCTTGTCCAGTTTTCTGTACAATGAAGTCTATTGTGGCTGGAAGGTCATATTTAGCCATTTCATCAAAGCTGTAAGAAAAAATAAATTAAACAACATATATTTTCTTTTTATAGTTTCTAAAACTCAAGCCCTTCACCCTCAACCTGGTTCTTAGGCCCACATTCACAAACTGTATCTAAGCCAAGAAAGGCATATTTATAGAGAAACCTCTATTTCTACTTGAGGAATAGAAAACTACACACTTTAATTATTGCCAGTTATATAAAAACCCAAATGCCAGCTGTCTTTGGGGTAGTTGCTTGTAAGCAAAAGTCATCATTTTCAAGCATGTATAATGGCCATAATCTAAATATAAACAAGATAGGTATTTATAGGTGGATATTATTTTTGTTTCTGAAATGTAGTATCAGATTTAATAAGCACTTTTATTCTACATTCCATTTTTTATTTGAGTCCCATCTCTATAGTACATTCTTCACAAATAATCCAGAATGATACAAAAATGAGAACTCAAGTTGAACAATATTTAGTGGTTACTCATTGTGCACAGAATGAGCTGCAACACCTCACTAGATCTGGTCCCTATCAACATACTAGTGTTTTACTGTGGTCTCTCTACTTCCTTCTTGCTATACCAGATACATACAGGCTTACTACCAGCTTTCAGAACCATCATAGCTCTCCTGTGCCTCAGCAAGATCAGCCGGATCCTCTTTGTCAACTATCTTCCTCAGTCATTTCCAAGACTAGGGCATGAGAAGATGTTGGTCTCCTTTGATAAATTTTCTGTCCCTAACATTTGGGTTTTTGATGTTGATGAAGACTTTTGTTCCCCTTTGCCCCAGTTCTGACACCTCCCTCGTCTATTGGCTTTGCAACATTCTCAGAACAGTGAATTGCTTTGAATCCTAGCTTTGGCTGTGTTGTTCTTTTATTTGGAAAATAATTTTTAGGCATCTCTTGATCTTCAGTATGGAGGTCACAGCAATCTTAAAGGAAACACTGCCCTTGGGTTGAGGTGTATAGAAGACTCAAGTGTTGGAACAAATGATACAGCTTCCTTCATCTTCTGCCTAGAGTATAGTTGGATGTGTTGAGCAAGAGAATGGCTATGCTTGTAGATCCCAAATGTGTGTCCATTTTGAACTATTCTCTTTCTTTACCTGAAAGCCCAGAATTCAACTGAGTCTGGTGAATAGTATACATTTTCCCGGGACCATGTATTCCCTCGACTGTTCCCCAGCCATACATCATAGCCAGCATCTGCTAGAATAAAGGCCAGGCTGTTGTTTGGCAGATTTGTAATCCAGTTCGTGGCTGATGCAATCAAACCATGCTGCAAATACGCCACAGGTCTCTTGCCTAGGGAAGAAGATTATTCAAATGTTATAAATTTATTCTTTATAGTAGGTAGACCAGTAGTCAGAAGTAATATGTTCACTTTGTTGACATTGTATTTGATATCTTAATTACCTTTTCTCAATTGTGTCTCTTGTGTCAAAATTGATGAAATTGTACATTTTATTTCTTTTAAAGATTTATAATTTTGTATGTGTATTTATATAAGCCTGTATGTATTTATGTGAACCATATATGTACAGGAGTCCTCAGAAGCCAGAAGAGGACATCTGATCTTCTTGAACTGAAATGATAGACAGTTGAGAGCAGCCAGCATGTGGGTACTGAGGATTGAATCCAAGACCTATATGAGTGGCTTTTACCTATTAAGTGATCTCTTTGGTATATACATTATATTTTCATTTATTGCATTTGTATTTATTAACACAGGGCATTGCATATGTTAGGCAAATGTACTACTGAGCTATACTCTCATCTCATATTGTAAATGCTGAATGTGTTTACTGTATTATATGCCAGAAATGAAATGGGAGGAAAGAAGATAGGAGAGGGTAGAGAGATAGGTGAGGGAAAGGGAAGAAAGTATAAAAAAGGGAGAGATAAATGAGGGAATGGAAGGAGTTTATACCGATATTCTCAGAATTATTCTTCCCATAAGGAATTCTGTAGACCCCCAGAATGTAGCCATCTTTAGTAACAACTTTATGTTCTTCACTTGGATATCCCCAGTAATCTATCATCTGACTCTGAGGAGGAAAATTAGAAAAAAAAACTTTTAAGTATTAGTTTTAAAATGCTTCTAACAGATATTTCTAATGAATTTTAATTGTTCACTAGAAGTTTAGACCCATTGTGATGCTAATCCCAGTAATACTCATCTGGAACTCACAATATTCATGTTTGCTTCAGGGTTTTTAGGACCCAGTCTTCCAAATAGGCCATGTGCACCTCCAAATGCAGATATTGCACTTGTTACTAATAGCAGCCACATCTTGGAATGCCCTGAAACAAAGGATAAGCTGTGTTATGGTTCCATAACATTCAGAGTTTGGGGTGATTTTACCTCTGAGAGAAGTACAGAGATGATTGAGCTTGATTACATTCTGCTGAGCAACAAACCAGGGTAACATATAGGTAAATTAATCTTCCTGTTTAAAATGTTTCACTGTGATTGTTTCTTTGTTTTCTCCGTGTGTGTACATATGTGATTGTTTGTAGGTTTGTATGTGCATATGCACTTGGAATTGTGTGTGTGCATACACATAAGTGTGAATGGGCTTTCAAATAGGTATATGTAGCAGGGCAGTTGATAACCTCAGCTGCTGTTTCTTAGGAGTCTGCATTTTTATTTTATTGAAGTTTGCTGAATAGGCTGGGACATTGGTCAGAGAGCCCCAGGGATCCACTTGTCTTAGACCCCTATCTCTAGGATTACCAGCATACATTACTATACACAAGAAGTTATTTTTCTTGGTCTGGGAATGGAACTCAGGTCCTTAACCATGGATGGCAAGTACTTTACCAACTGAACCATATACTAAGTCCTGAATCTTATTTTGATAAGCATTTCCAACTCAGGTTTCCAGCCTTATAAATGGAATTTTAAACAGCGAACAATCTTGTGTCTATTAGGTGAAGCATAAGTTTATTATTCTGTATGTTTAAGACTTGAATCAAACTTGCTTTGTGAGCATAGATTTGGACTGAAGGTTAAGTGGGCATCTGATGACTTTCAATCAAGTTTAACTTAATGTGCATTTATAGCTATCATCACGGAACTGGAAAGGTGGCTTTGTAGTTAAAAGCAGGCCTGATGACCTGCATTTGATTCTCAGAACCAACTTCCAAGGCTGTTCTCTGACATTCATAGGTGCTCTGTGGCAGTCATATATGACCTGAAATAAATAGAACTATCATTTTGCTAAGATAATAGCAGCCAGTTTATAACTATTAGCTTATTTGAAATCATTGTATGAATTAGAAACCTGACATCACCTAGAATAATGCTGAGATATAATTTTAAGAAAGAGTTGCTCTTTCAATTTTCTTTTCTAAGATATTATCTCTTCAAAATTACTTAGACAAGCCAGATTATATATTTCCAGTGTACTATATAGCTGCATACCTTTTCCAGAAGTATTTAATAGCAAAAGTGATTGACTATTATTATTTTAAAATATATAAAGTCTTTACTAATTGAATTTTCTCATATTTATATACTAAAAATCTATGTTTTAGAAAACATGCCCTTTAAAACAATTGAATTTATGCCCCTACTTAAATGATCCATCTTTCACATAACTTGTTTTCAAAATGGCTATCCTTTAAGTAGCTGTACAGCAATGCATGCTTATGATAAATGAATGAAAATTTTAGATTTAAATAACCCAACTTATGATTCTATCTTACTATAGCTAATCACTCATAAAGTTAGAGTAGATTCTAGCTACTTGTGTTTTTATGTTTTGATTCTCATTTCAAATTATAAGCATTAATTTTGTAAAGGAAGATTACAAGTTCTTTCTCACAGTGTGGTTGTAATTTGTCGCTTATTCTTTAGTATAAATAATACTTGGCATTACACTTATGCCATCTAAATTTACTTAGATGATGTAAGTAACAACTATGAATTTTAGAATATTTTTATATTAAACTTAATAAAAATGCAAGTAAGTGAGAAATAATATTTTTCTCATTTTAAGAGATGTTTTGTTGAGAGTTATTTAAAATAAGATCTTTTTAGTATGTCTAAAATACTTTTTTATTGTGAGTAGGGTACACTAGAAGGAAATTTGGAAATCATGTATAAAAAATATTTTAGTAAGTCAGGCATGGTGAACCATCCCTTTAATTCCAGAACTCGGGAGGCAGAGGCAGGAGGATCTCTGTAAGCAAGCCTGCTTTACAAAGTGAGATCCAGTACAGCCAGGGATCCACAGAAAAACCCTGTTTCAAATCAATCAATCAATCAATCAATCAATCAGTCAATCAATCAATCAATCAAATAAACAATAAATAAAATATAATTTAACTGTGTACAGAGGAATTTATAAAATTTGTATCATTTGTTTCAAATGGTATTCTTTGAAAAGGATGAAGTTTCAGTTGCTATCACTATTTCAATAAACAACGTATGGGTCTTTCTTTTTTTTTTTATTTAACTCTTTTTTTTTTCAATTAGTTTTTATTAGATATTTTCTTAATTTACATTTCAAATGTTATCCCGAAAGTCCCCCCCCCCGCCCTATTCCCCTGCCCACCCACTCCCACTTCTTGGTTCCGGCATTCCCCTGTATTGGGGTATATAAAGATTACTTTGCAAAGATCTTTATGTTCATGGGCTGAACTAGAAATTCCAAGACCTAAATCCAATACTCTGATTTTAGAACGAAGCCACTTAGTGTTGACATTGGATATAACATTGTCACTGGAAATGAATCTAACTAAAACTTCTCTGTATAATGAAAATTCAGGAAGGGATAAATCAATTTATAAAGACTAGCCACCATTTTAACGCTCAAACTAGATAGTTGTTAGACTATCAAAGAAACGATAGTTCCTCTAAAGCTTTTCCTATCTTAAATAATTTGCCTTTATAAAGTGAGGCTATTCAACCAATGTTTTGAGGTATTGGATACCTCAATAACAAAAGTCAACAAGAAAGGTTCTAAAATACTTGGGGCATGATTAAATTCCATAAAACACCTGATAACAAATTCCAGGATAGTATCAGTGACTATCTCATGCCTAATAGTGTGCTTACACATGTCATTTTCAGGTGAGTTATTTTTACAATTTGTTTCCTTTTCTGTGAAACAGGACAAACAAGAGTATGTTTACCAATGATACAAACATTATAATTAAGTAAGTATAAGTATTATCACAATTATTATAAGTATGTATTATTGGTATTGCTATATTTAATTAAACAGCCCTATTAAATCCTTGGTATTATTTTCCTTACTTTGTAGATGAACAAAACAAGATCCAACAAGTATATAGAAAACATCCAAGCCAAAACTGTACTGGTTGTTTCTAAGGATTATCTTCCCCTCTACCATAATGCTTTATTGGAAAGGCCTTAAGCAGCACATATTAGGAATGAATTGGAGGCAACTGTTCCAAAGAATCTTATAATGCAGATCAAACTTCTGTTACTTGAGTTTTAATATGAAGAACTACATTAGTAGCTTGCTGAGCAATGTTTCTGATAGCTGTTGATTCGATACCAATTGGTGGATGATGTTATGCTACTCGATATCAATAATAATGATTTCTATGATGTAAAAGGACTGATCTATTGTTTCTGAAAATGATAACATGAAAAGACAAACCTTCACAGTAGATATTTATGACATTAATAGACAAATTCACCTATCATTAAATAAGAATTTCAATTACACACAACAGAAAAATATTAGCCTAATTCTAGAAGGATAATACATAAATTAAATGGACATATTTATCCATGATAGTTGAAATAAAGATGGGAATGAAGAGGAACCTGTGAAAAAGAAGGTCTAGCAATAGGCCCAAAGTTGGATCTGGCTCAAGGGAAGGTCCCAAGGCCTGACACTATTACTGAGGTTATGGAACACTCACAAAGAGGGACCCTATTATGACTGCCCCCATCCCACTGAAAGACCGAACAAGCAGCTGAAAGAGATGCAGATATTGCACCCAACCAATGGACAGAAGCAGCTCACCCCTTTTGTTGAATTAGAGAAGGGTAAAGAAGCTGAGGAGAAGGGCAATCTTATAAGAGGAACAGTAGTCTCAATTAATCTGGACCTCTGAGATCTCTCAAACTCTGGATCATCAAACAGGCAGCATACACCAGCTGATATGAGGCTTCCAACACATATACAATAGGGACATCTGGGTCTGTTCATTCAGAGATTATGCACCTAACCCTCAAGAGGCTGGAGACCCCAGGGAGTTTAGAAGTCAGATGGGGTGGGGGTTGGGGACATCCATGGGGAGACAGGGGGTGAAGAAGAGGTATAGAATGTGGAACAGTTCAAGGGTGGGTTGAGGGGGTATAAAATATGGAGTGTAAAAATATATTAATTAAAAAAATAAAATAAAATAATAAAGTAAAATGGACCAATATTTCAATTAATTTTGTCATCAAATGTACTTACAGTGCCTTCAGAAACAGGATTCTGCTTCTCTGATTGCCTACTTTAACTAATGGACAGTTGCTCCTTATATACAAAATCTTAACAATGCCCAGAAATGATTATTCAGTCTCTTATTAAACTTTCATAGGTCCTTCATATCTGGACATCATCCAATATTAAAGCATAAACCTTAAAATTAAATATTTCAGATGACTGCACATGGCATTGGCTCCTCAACTTTAACCTTTAACAAATGCAAATATTGTCCAAAGGATCATTGATTAGCAGTAATTTAGGAAACAATAAAAATGATAACTGAAAACTTAAGCATATAAAAACCATTGAGCATGACTTACAATGCAAATGATTTTGTAACTAGGCTTAGATTAACAGGCTTGTGGTAGTAAAAGACTTGATCTTTTGTTATTTTTTTTTTAAACCCACCACTGGCTACTCTGATCGGATGTTAGATAAGCCAAATTTTCTGTGCCAAGTTGAAGATTTATTATGAGTCTTTGGTCATTGTCTTTTGCCCTGCAACTAATATATGAAATTCAGCCCTTGATTGTTAAGAACAATTGAGCCATGCTATGTTGTCTTTATGCAATTTCCTGGTTAGAGTTTGAACAATGTAAATTATTCTTAGCATCCATATTTCCATAACAGTACTTAAATATATATCAGAAACAGTGAAGAAGTAATTATTGTTAGGGGAAAATGGTTAATAATAATCTACTATAATAATAATGGTCATAATCTACTGCTTTTCAAAGCTCCACAACTCAAGTAACTAGAAGTAAAATGAATATAAAAGGCAACATTGGTAATTATCAAATGCTAAGTGTGTTAATAGAGTCATACATGCTAATGTTCCACTTCCCTGTGCTCTGGTTGTCATTGACAGCCACTAAATTTGTAAAGGCCAAGATGATACTTTATTATAAAGAACAAGTTGGAAATGAAAAGCTTTATTGTTCTAAGATCAGTCCACCAGCAAATAGTAAGCTAATTAACTATGTTTCTTCACTCATTTTTTAAAAATAAAAACAAAAAGAAAACATTGTGTGTTCTTTTGGTCTTTCACTGTAACTGAAGAGGATTTTGGGGGAAAAGTACTAATTCAACTAGTTAAAAGATCCATGATCTTTATGAAGACTGCAGCTGAACAGCAAACATGCTCCCACTTTTCAATGCATGCCTTAAATCTGTTTATCTGGCAGTAATTAATGTAGTCACATACTCAGGCATGTTCAGTTTCCAGTTCACAACATGATGCTTTCTTAGCCCACTGTCCTCATATTCTCTTTCCTCTACCTTTTCCCCCTGACTTCACATTGGGTTTAAGTTTACAGAAAGACCACCATACAATATTCTTTATTAAATATTGGGCTAGGAATCTATTCCTACATTCTTATAAGTCTTTGTACTTATCTGTATTTGTGGACTTACTATATGATAGGTTATTATGGCTCTTCTCTTGGACACACACACATGAACCTCAGATACACAACCACAGACACACATAGACAGACAAACAGACACACATAGACTCACACATAGATAGGCACAGACAGATAGACAGACAGACAGACAGACAGACACACACACACACACACACACAGACAGATACACACTCACAAACACAGACATACACATGCACACAAACATGGGCACACACAGATACACACACAGACATGTGCATGGATACATACACAGACAGACACACAGACATATACACATATAGAATGACATACAGACACAAAGAAAGATACATATTCACACACAGAGACACACACACAGACATCACCCACCCCACTCCTGAAGTTCAAGAACTATATTTTGTTCATGTACTATTATTTCTTAATACCTGATATTTGTCTGGAATAAAATATATACACGATCAATATATAATACGTTGTTTTTATTTTGAAAATATTTAAAGTGAGGAAAATAATTACAAATTTTCTGTAGATATTTATGTCTACACTTCACTAATATATGTAATATATACTTTTTAGTAATTGTAAGATTAAAAAGACTCATGTAATTATTTTCTTGGAAGTATAATCCAAAAAGATGCTTAAGTATACATGAGAAAAAGTTAAAATAGAATATAATTATTGCTAATATCAATGATAAAAATTGCAGACAATGATAAGAAATTCATTCTTTAAAATTTACTTTAGTTATGTAAAATTATGATATATAGCATGGTAGTTCCATACAGGAACAAGTTGATAACTCTATACATATATATCATGTGTAATGATTAAATTCAGAAAATTATTTTCCTATATGCCTAACATATTACATACTTAATAGCATATAATACTTGTACATTCTTTTGAGGAATAGTACACTTATTTGCATATATTCATTATATAAGATTGTATTTTCATACATACATGATATACTTTGATCGTGTCAATCCTCAAACTATATCCCTACTTTTATTATTAGTGTAAGAATCAAATTCAGAGTGTCTCATGTGCTGATCCATCATTTCCACTGCTAATCTGTGGGATAATCCACTGAGGCCACTTCTAGCTCATGATATTCCAGAATGTATATATAATATGTGCTGATACAGTTGAACAATTACCCTACTATCTTTATCATTTTGTGTATGGAGTAACAGATTTTCTCTCCTACTTATTTATTACATATATAATATTTCCTCACAAACTCTAGTCCTCCCAGTGTTCTGTAGTTTACTGTAACTTCACTTTTGCATACTTATGTTTGGGTTACCAATTGTCTTGCCTCTCACTAATACCACTTTCTACTTTTCTTCTCAACTTAGAGTTATTATTATCATTATAAATCCTGAATAACCTTTTTAAAATATCTGTATCTGTAAGAGAGCAAATGTAACTTGCCTTAGAAAACAATTCATAAACTTCCAAAGGAGGTTATTTAGACTTGCACAAATAGTTCCTTGATTCTAAAACATTGAGACAGGCACCATTGATGTTTGGAACCCAAGGAATCTATTCTTGCCAAAGGGGATACATAAACAAAAACATGAAGCAGGTGGTTGTTCCTGGGAATCTGGAATTCAAGAAAAATGTCAACATAGAAAACATGAATGTATGTTTGTATGTTTGTGATATATATATATATATATATATATATATATATATATATATATGTAACTAACCTTGGAATTAGATGAAATCACCAAGGGAAAGTAACCTAATTTTGGCTATGTATTAGAATTTTCCAGGAAGATTTTGAATATAGATGACTGAATCTCATTCATTCAGAGGATTTCCAGGGAAGTCTTACTGTGACAAAGTAGGAGACTTGAAGGAGTGTGTGGTTCATGATATCTTCATAATTTCATTAGTTTTAAGATCTAGACATGGAGGAACCACCATCTTACTGTGACCTACCAAAGTGAGGAATTCACTCCAAGCTCTTTCCTGTCTTTGAATTGACAAATTCATAGCTGAACAGACTATTTGCTTGGTAGTAGCACCTGCTTGGAGGAAACAGGTGACAGGCATACTCTCAAAGGATCGTTGAATTGTTTCCATCTCTCTGTATTCTGTCCATCATTAGACATTACTGCCCTACATCCTCTCACTGTGATATTCTGCCTTGGCACACATAGTGACAAAGAGCAGTGGAGCCAAGCGACCTTGGAAACAAGGGGCCAACATACATAAATCTTTCCTTCCTTCAGTTGATTTTCTCAGGCTTTTTTTGGGGGGGGTGTAGATAGATAAACTGACTAACACAATGCTCCCCTACACCAGGATGGGATAGGGAAGGGAAAGTGTTTTCATTCCTAATCCTTAAGGCAACAGTAGAGCAGACTACTGAAAATCAAGCAGGATCTGTTTTGTTGACTTTTGTGAAGAGAGTGAGATTGATGCGTTTTATGATTTTCAGACAAAGACTAGTCTTAGGAAGTTGGCTATGCTACAACTTGGCCAGTTAGTATTGAATTAATCCCTAAGTATAGGTAGATAAAGATACTGATCTCACTCCCAGAGTCAACAAATTCTAGCCTTAATCCTGCTGAGGTTTGCTTCCTACCCCAGGCTTGGTTTCTATGTGTGTAAGAAAGATTTTGATGGACCCTCTAATATAGTAAAGGGAAATGAAGGATAAGAAAGACATTGAAGAGGTTTTATCTAAAGTCTCAGAGGTGTAGGGTTAGAATTATGAAAAAGTGAATGGAAGAAAGAAAAGTCTGAGGTGTATTGACTCAAATTTTCTTGTCAATTTTGCTGCCTGACTCACTATCCAAGTCACACAGTTATGAGGTTATCAATAGTCTATTAAAAATATTATACTTTGCATATTATATGGAATTTTACTTGCATTATTATGTATTATGTGCAAGTTGTAGAGCCACTCTCAAGGTACAGCTTCCAATGTACAACTAAGCAAAACATCCACGTCCACTCAGCTATGCATTGCTGATGGCCCATGCTTTCAACAGTTCTGCCCACCTACCATTTGTACTGACCCCCATCAACCTCCCACATTCTCTACAACTGCAAGGGCTTTCGTTATAGGTGAAAATTTTGTACTGACATATATGAAATTCAGCTTGGGTATTTTTTGGCCTTGTCTTTTAAATTATATTCTCCCTAAAAGATGATATTGTTTTGATTTATCTCAGATGCATACAAAGTTATTTGCAAAGATCAGTAATAACTAGTAGCAGGTATCTACTTATAACCAATTTGGGGCTCTGGATATTGAAAAGTAATGCTTTGTTTCCTCTAATCATTTCTCCATTTCCCATTCTCATGGTTCTTTATGCCTTTAAGGACTACATTTGGATTTAAATCTCTAATTGATGTGCAAATACTTTTGGAAAAGAGTTGCTCTCATTTTCTTTACATCAGTAATTGATTTTGCCCAATCCATACAGCTAAATTCTTCACATTTTCATTGAGAGTTAAGCAAAGAAAGCATGATGAAAATAAAAGATAAGGGAATGTCCCCTCTCCTGGCTCTCTTCCATTTCTCCAATAAATCTTTTTCTGAGTGAACAATCTTTAACATAGCTTCAATTCCAGGGTTAAAATAAACAATAAGTTGAAGGTTGATTAATAGAAACCATTGGAGGTGTTTGATGATTTTCTCCAGGCAGTGACAGAATGCCATTTTTACTGTTTTTCCCAAATGGGAAGTTACTGCCACAGGGAGGAGATTGTGGCTTCCTGCAATGTTCAAGAGAACCCAGAAGAGAAACAGAAAGTTTAAGAAAGACAATTATAACAAAACTCGAAATACTAATAACAACCGATTCTCCTTGGAGAGCAGTGGAGAAAGTCAACAAAAATACTCGACCTTTTAATAAGTTTTCAAGATCATATTATCAGAAAATGGAGATAATCTTCCTAGTGAACTAGAAACATGTGACACATACCATCCTAGGACAAAGGTCCAAGAGACAAGAATGGGATGTCATCTTGTTGAAGGCAAGCTTGACAAGCCAGGGTAAACTGAGGCAGGGGATAGAACTCATGACTGATCACTCAGCAGACCTTTCTTTGAGGGAACAAAGCTTGATTCATAGCACATGAGAGGACTTACTCTGCTCTTGTGCAAACTAACATTGCTTGGGATGACTCATTTACATGTGCTTTCAAAAGCCTTGAAGAACAGGATGTAGGGAACAACCCTTACAAGCTATTTCATGGTTTGTGCTGTTAAAAAAAAAAAGTGTATATAGAAAAAAAACCCAATGAATAGTATCAGAAACAAAGAACTAAAAGAAAGATGATTCAATGTGGCTTTATGTGAGTTCTAAAGTAAGCTTTTGTGTGGCACACAGAAGATTCTTTCAAAATATCTCATTGTTGCTGAGACCAAGGTGTTCGTGCTCTAATAACAACAGAGACTCTATTTGCTAACAACTCTTACGTTTTGAAAATTAATCAAGCACTACATCTCTAACCTGGACCTGGACCTGAACACAAGGGTTCCTTTTAGGTATTAAAAGTTGTATGTTCCTGGCCCCAGAACTTCTCTTGTGAATGGTTACATGAGGAAAATGAATCCAATACACTTTCCTTCTAAAAAATCTCCTCTTGTTTAACTATTTAATTTTTTTTATTTATTCACTTTAAACCCCAATATTAGTCCTCCTCTCCTTCCAGTACACTCTCACACAGATTGTCTCCCCATTCCCCCTCAGCTTGTCCTCTAAGAAGGAGGAGCCTTCTCCCTACCAGGTACTCCCTTATATTAAAACTAAGTTGTTGAGTCATTTAAGTATAACCAGTCTTTGCATTCTGCATAACCTATCTAATTAGTTGTGGTAGCAATCAGGATTTATATGATGGGTGCCGATTCTTCAAGATGTCACTGTACTCCTGAGGAATGCTTTATTATAATAACATCCACACAGACTTGATCCCTCCAGACTTAGATCTAGAATGTCTGTTCCAGGGTGATATATATCACTGCATTAATAAGCCATAAGGATCTCTTGATCCTGCAAGTATGTTTCTACATATAGGTAATAAATTCAAAAGATAAATCTGGGATATTCTTCACTGCTACCCTTTAAAATTTCTAACAGATAGATGGGAGTTTTGCAGTTGTTATTTTATAGTCAATTCTTCAGATCAAAATAAATCCTTTTCATGTCAATTGTGGTCCTGTCTCCATACCTAAGGCCTCCTCTACTGGTGGTATTTGTTTTATTGTTTCAAATTTTCTCTGTGAAGTGAACTTTACAGTTTTCTCAACCATTTTTACATTGCTCACAGTTGGCCACAACATGGTCACCTAGTTTCTTAGAAATATTGAATTTTTTTCCCACTGAATTCTTATATCTTATTCTCCAATAGAACAAGCACCTTTTAAATTGGAAACTATCTCAACAATTATGTTAGCATCCTAGAAAAATTTTGATAAATCTTCTGTCTCTCACATGCCATACTGGAAACCAAAATAGAAATTGCATGTTTAACTTCTAATCTCCTTATATTCCTAAGAGGTCCCCAGGCATTCACGCTGGACTTTGTCTTAGGTTTGAAAAGCTGGTTCTAGATGCCAGTTGCTCTGCTGGTTATTTTGGGATATCAAGAAACAGAGAAAATGGAGCAGGGAGACAGGAAAGGGAAGTAGGAAGAAAGAGATAGAGAAAGAGAATGGGTACCTCCAAGTACCCAACCAGGCATGTTTAGGGTGGCAAGGCTCCATAAACTGCCAAATCCACAGTCTTGTAGTGTACAGTGCTCAAACCCAAGAACCTATGAAAGTGATCTCACTCACAAACTATTTGAACATCACATCATGTAGCCTATCTTCTAGGAGGCTCAATATCCTGGCTTGTGACATCTATGTAGCAAAAGTTTGGGTTCCTTTTCAAATACCAAGTTGACAAGAGGTTATATTTAACTGACTTGTATATCTTGCTATATGGTTAATGGACACCATGATCTAGGCTGATTAGCATAACTAACCACCATGATTGTAGCCATGTCTGGGATGCTAGGGTTTTCTAGGCAAAGAAAATTAGGATTTCCTGTGCAGTGATGCAATATTATGAAAATTCCTCTTACATTCTGAGAGACTAGAACTTTAACAGGACCTCACAGCCAGAGTTAATAATACACTTAAGGTTACTTAAGACTGTTAGCCTATTGAGTACCTAGCCTGTTTGTTTAACCTGTTTTTAAGAGAGCAATTAACAACTAAATTTATTTGCCTGGGAATTCCCATGTGATCAACTTTCATAACCTAAACTAATACATATGTGTAATCTTAAATTACATACTCTTGCATGCTCTCTTCTAAAATTAATATCCATTTCTGAGTATTAATTAATGAACAATGGTATTTTTAGTACGATTTTTTGTTTGAGTCAGTTAGAGTTAGTGTCTTAATCCTTTGTAAAATCCTGTTAAAGATGTCTATGAGGTATACAATTTTCCCCCAGATGATGATGTCTGTGTTGTTAAATGAACAGAGGAAGAAGCCTTTGTTAGGGACACACAAAGAAAAAAACTGATCTACAATCATGCAACAGACAGAAAGAGAGAGAGAGAGAGAGAGAGAGAGAGAGAGAGAGAGAGAGAGAACACTTCATTATATCTCTGAATTGCCTCCAGATAATCTCAAGAATGAATTTTTCTACTGGTCTAGGAGGTGGAAGATATCCCCAAAATAGCACAATCTTTTGTCATTGTTCTACATAGTAAGACTCTATTGTAGAAAACAGGAAACACCCTGACTGCAGGATAGGAAGAAGGCAATCTCACACCTAGGATTTTTTTTTCCCACTAGAGTGCTCAAAGTATCAGATTGGGCTATGCAAGTAGATAGGGGCAAAAAGCTATCAGTGATATTACCTTGTTCTGAATGCTGCAATACTGTCCTTGAAGACAAGATTTTCACCCAGGTACAGTAGTGATAGTGATGTGGGTAGGTTTGCTATAAAAGTCTGTCTTCTGAAGATGAAATGACTATTCCACTTAGGAACTCACAGAAGCTTGGCTATCTACATTACACATGCACAAGATAACAGCAAAAACTCCAGCTTAGACATAGCAGTTATCTCCAGGACCACCCCTTACTGAGGCATTATTGGCAGTTAATAGTTTCTGGGGTAAAGAATCCCTCCTTTTTTCCTAAAATTAAGAACAAAGCACACATTGAAGGAGTTAAAGAGATCATGTGTGAAGCTGATTCCAAAGGATGGACCCAATGACTGAGGCTGCCAGGGATCCATCCCACAATCAGCCACCAAACATAGACACTATAGCATATGCCAGCAAGATAGTGCTGAAAGGGCCCGGATATAGCTGTCTCGGGGGAAACTATACCAATGCCTGGCAAACACGGAGGTGGAAGCTCACAGTCAGCTATTAGATGGAACACAGGGTTCCCAAGGAAGAAGGAGCTAGAGAAAGTACCCAAGGAGCTGAAGGGGTCTTCAACCCTCTAGGTGGAAGAATAACCATGAACTAACTAGTACCCCCTGAGCTCATGACTCTAGCTGCATATATAGAA
>CACVCL010034163.1:0-82018 GCA_902729485.2 Mus minutoides
GTGTTGTGTGTGTGGTGTGTGTGTGTGTGCATGTGCGTGCATGCGTGCACCAACACATGAGCACGTGTGAAGGTTAATCACCTTTTTTTATTATTTGTTTCATAAATTTTCAGCTCCCATCAGTGGATAGAGAACTCAACACTGTTACTGATGTCGACAAAACTGATCTGGAGAGCCTCATCAAAAGGGTATGCTCCTTGGAACAACTAAGGTAGCTTACTCTACATCAAGGGCAGTCTAGTACATAGGAACATAGGAAGCAGTGAGATTCCATGATGGCCTTGACCTCTGCGTTCTTGGGCTTAGTTGAGGGTGCAGTGTAGACATAACCTTATTCTTGAGACAGAGTGCTGCCCAGCTCTTCCCAGGAGCTGCTCTACTGACTTCATTTTGTTTATTTCCTTCCTAAACGTTATGTTTTTTCATACACTATGCCCTCAGCCCGGCACTCACTTCTTTCTCCCTCTCTTTTATCTGTGACTTTGTGGTTTTGGCCTTCATATATTACTTTCTCTTTTACTTAAGAAAAACTTGTATATGTTTCCCTCTTGAATGTCTTTGCTCAACATCTTTAATGTCCCATTGGCCTGTGGTTCTTATTTCCTTGCTGCAAACAACTGCTTTATCTTTCTTTGGGCTTTCCAAAGGACTTTCTTCTAGGCTGAAAAGCCTTTGAGATGATCTCTGATTTATCCAGTTAAAAGAACATTGTCTCAGCCTAGGCATATGGCTCAGCTACACAACACTTGCCTAGCAAGTGCAAGACCCTGGGTTTAATGCACAACACACAAAAAAAGCAGCACGTTTTTCTAAAGGTCACTCGTGTTTAGACCTCTGATGGTTATATTAAGGTAGTGTCAATCTTAAGATAAATGTTATGTCTTAATTTTGCTTCCCTACTTGACATAAAATGGAATATAAGCCAACTGATCTTCAATTTATTTTGAAATATTTTTAGGGGTATACGACAATTGATGAAATACCCAATACAATAAAAAACCAAACTGCGAACATCATCAAAGGTAAGAGTCATACATACATCAAGGTTATTCTGCTCTTCTTGTTGTTAATGCTCTGACTGGTGGGTATAAAGAAAGGGCTTGTTATAAATGTCATTGTTCTCTTCTAGTTAAAAAAAAAAGTCTGTCATTATACCCTATGGAATATCAGATATTGATGTGGAGTGCTAGATATGGAATGTCAGACATTTTGATTATGCCATCTGTAGTCAGTGGTGATCTAGATAAGAAAAACACTAAAGTTCGTATGTAATGTTTGTTGCTCTACGGTGAAGGTGGCACTGGGTGGCCACTCCCTAAGCTGGGCTCTTCTGGGACTTAAAACAGTTGCAATTTGGAAGGTCCTGTTCAAATGAGGGGAATGCCACCCCCAGATTGTTATATTTCTGAGCTGACCACAGAAGAATTTGTCTTTGTGGAAGGGGTTTCTTTCTGTCCGTGGTCCTGATGCGATGGTCCTTTAGGCTTCAAGGCTGCTTAGAAGTTTAGACTCAAGTCTATGCTGAGGAGATTTTGGGAACTACTGAGCTGTGCCACATTCAGGTTAGGGTGCTAGGGAGTGAGTGTATAGACTGATACAATATGGGAAGCTCTTTATACCAAGCAGGGTGTGCACTTGGGATTATTGGCCCCAAGCTGAGTAACATTATAGCCTCTATCTGAAGAGGCTCTTCCCAGTACTTACTTTATCCTCTTACCATGTGATTTGAAAAACATGGTGTTCCATGTTAGAACCTGGAGAGATGGCTCAGAAGTTAAGAGCACTGGCTGTTCTTCCGGTGGATCAGGATTTAGTTCTCAGCACCCACACGGCAGCTCACAACCATCTCTAATTCCAATTCCAGGGCATCTGACTCCCCCTTCTGGCTTCTTTTGGGCATTGCATGCATGCGATGCAGACACACATGCAGGCAGAACACCTATACACATAACACAAAACAAATAGAACTTTATAAAAAGATAACTAAAGGCAAGTTCCTGCTCCTCTTATGTGACACCTGAAGGCTACTTCCTGCATGCTGGATGCCCCATAGCTACCTGCTTACTAATCTTTGTGTTTGGTTTCTTGTTTCTCCTCCCTGGACCTCTTCCTGCCCATGTGAGCAGTCAGTCCTCTGTTGTAAGTGTGCTTGCTGCATGCATGAGCTAATAAGCACGGCATCTCCAGTGTCATTACTTAAACACGGTTCAGCATCATCCCAGGACCGGACAAGTGCCCATCTCTTAGCCTGAATGTCAGTTGATTGTTATGACTTTAGTTCCCATACTTTGAGCCTTCAGTCCTAGCCTGAATATGTTTTTTAAAATGCCTACTTTGTGCCAGGCTCCTCCCCATGTTGGGGCTATGAGAAAGTATTAGGCATGACCCCTGACTCTCCTTCAGTCAGTCATACACACAGATCACACTCTGGCAACACAGGCAAGTATGTGCATAGTAGGCACAGCCAAGTATGTGCGTAGTAGGCACAGCAAGGAGGCAACAGTAGAAGCCTTCTTCAAAAAAAGGCACCTGGCACACCTCTGAGGCCTGAAGGATACACTTGACTAGAAAGAGCTTCAGCCACCCCTCGGTCACCAATGCTGACAAGACTGTGCCTTATCTCCTAGGGAGAGGGGAAGATGAGCCCTTAGAGATCTGCTCAAAGCAGATTGGATCTTCATGTCACATCCATTGACGTGGCCTGTGGAGACCCCGCAGCTAGGAATCTTCAGGAGTTTTTGTACAAGAGCCATTTGGGGAGGCTCCATAAGGTAGCAAAGAGGTCTCCAAGCACCATGTGCTCAGCTGCTCTCTGTTTTTAAATGTCAGATCCCCGAGGAAAACAGGTTTGCAAAGGTTCCCATCACTTTAGTCTACAGTCACATTTGGAACCAAGCCTCAGACCTCTCCTGCTTCAGCAGTGTGATAGTTTGTATATTCTTGGGCCCAGGGAGTGGCACCATTTGGAGGTGTGGCCTTGTTGGAATAGGTGTGACCTGGTTGGAGTAGGTGTGTCATTGTGGGTGTGGGCTTAAGACTCTCACCCCAGTTGCTTGGAAGTCAGTCTTCGGCTAGCAGCCTTTGGATGAAGACGTAGAACTCTCAGCTCTGCCTGTGCCATGACAGCCTGGATGCTGCCATGCTTCCACCTTGATAATGGACTGAACCTCTGAACCTGTAAGCTAGCCCCAATTAAATGTTGTTTTTTATAAGACTTGCCTTGGTCATGGTGCCTGTTCACAGCAATAAAACCCTAACTAAAACATGCAGAGTCCAGCAGAGTGCTGAGAAGAGTTTGGAGAGCTTCATCCCTGTTTAGCTTAGCAGTTTCTCTTTCTCTGCTAGCCAGGGCCAGGAGACTTTTAACTATTGTGATTGTTCATGGCACATCTGGGTCAGAACCTAACCTCTAGATTGGTGGGAGTGCTGGTCTAGGTGACACAGTTTGAGCAGGTGGCTCTGATCTAGGATCTGTTGGGACAGAGCAGCACATTCTAGAAAACTGGTGTGTCCTTGAATTTAAATCTCCACTCTGGGGAGCCATTATGGATCTGAGCACAAGAATTATGTTGTTCTTGACATGCCGGAAACACAGGTGAACTTCTGTAATAAGTCTCCAATGGGATGAGTCAAGCAATTATTTTTATTATTATTATTATTATTATTATTATTATTATTATTATTATTAATTTAGAATTTTTAGAGATAGGGTTTCTCTGTGTACCAGTCCTGTCGGCTGTCCTAGAACTCACTTTGTAGACCAGGCTGGCCTGTTACTTACAAAGATCTGTCTGCCTCTGCCTCCCAAGTGCTGAGATTAAAGGTATTGTACCACCACACCCCAGCAGGCAAGCAATTTTTAAATGAACAACTGCAGTCACTTTTTCAGGAAGTAATGCAAGAGACTTATTCCCATGAATGCCATTTCTTCCTATTTTTAGTCTATTTCTCCTCCACTTCCCTTCTCTCTTGTTCCTTCTTTCCCTCCCTCTCCTTCCTTCTCCCTACTCATCCTCTCTGCACAAAAGGTATTTCCTATATGGACCAAGTTGTCCTCAGATTGGCTGCAGTCCACCTACTTCTGTCTTCTAAGTGCTGGAATTACTGTATACAAACTCCCGCCATGCCTGCCACCGAAGGACCTTTCTTAAGTAGTGGGATTTTTATTCCTCCTGTTCCAGAAATCATATGATAGGACTTCTTTAAAACAAACATCAACTTTCCTAAAGAGAACGATGGGTCAGAAGTTTAACCCAGATGAGCCCCTGGGTCACACTAAAGAGGGAAGTAAGGCAGACATTGCCTTAGTGAGGGAGCTGAATAATATTGACAGACATGCTTGGCACTCAGTAGGCATACCTGCCTTTTAGTCACCTGACCCCCAACCTTTTTTTCTTTTTTCCCAAGGGATTGGCTTAACTAATTCTGTGCTTAGATTCACTGTTTGGTTTGGCTGTTGCTTGTAGATGGTCTTTGTGCTTGCTATAGAATCTTACCTTGTTAGAAACTCACATGAGGAAAACTTAAGTGACTTTTTCTTGTCTCTAAACGAGGTCTCTGTCTTCTCTGATTGAGAGTGAGTAACCCTGGTCCCTTTGTTTGCAGACGTCAAAAATACCTTGGATTCTCTTAGCTCCAACGTTAAGAACATCAGCCAAGATATTCCTATTGAGGATGTGCTGTTACAGTTCTCCTATTACCTTAATGACAGCAACAGATACTTACACCAGGAGCTTCCCAAACTTGAAGAATATGACTCGTACTGGTGAGTGTCCCCCTTGGAGCTGGCAAAAGAGGGGCATGCAAAGCTTGCTTTGTATGGGTCTAAAACATGACATAATCCCACTATCACCATATGGAGTCAAACGGGGCTGGTGTGAGCAGCCCCAACCATGTCCTTTGATGAAAGTCTAGGGCGCTAGGGAGATGAAACTTGGATAAATGGCTTACAGCACAAATGTGGGGACCTGAGTTTGGGTCCCTAGGACTCATAGTAAAAAAATAATGTCAAGAAAGAGGGACAAGTGTAACTCTAGTACTGGGGTTGGAGGGGAGCGGTATTGGTAGATCCTTAAAGCTTGTTGGCCAGTCTGTTCAGGGCTAGTCAATTGATGAGCTCTGGCTTTAGTGAGACATCCTAACTCAAAAATTAAGGTGGGGAGTGACCGAGGAAAATGCCCGACGTCAACTTCTGCCCTATAAAAGCATATTCGTGCCTGAGCCACACGTACCCTGCACACACACATTCTAAATGCCTACTAAGACAGCTCACAGATTAACATTGGAACATTATAGAAATGGTTTCTGAGTAACGGTGACATTTGTATTCATGAGACACTCCTTGTTTCAAATCAAAAATTGAGGGACTGGAAATCTTTGGGCCACACAGCTAACAGTTCAGGGTTTGGATGGTAATTGCTTCTTGGATCTTTGCTATAGTTAGTAAACCAATCGTGTGTTGGGATCTGGAAGTGTAAATGTAATCAAGAAGGGTATTTGGAAAAACGTCGTCATTGATTTGTGAAGCAAATGCACAGAGGCTGGTATTTTCTGAAGGAATATGTTTCTTCTTCGCTGCGATGTGAGGTCACTAAGTTCATATCTGAGCCAGGGGTTGGGGGACTTGTGGGAGCTGCTGTGCCCAGGGCTTAAATAATGCAGGTTGTGTGGTTGGACCTGGAGCATGAGGATGAATATTCCAGACAGAACATGGAGAGGGAAGGACTTAGGGGTTGCATGAGGAGTGAGGTGTACTTTCTTCTCTCAAGGCCGCAGTCTTAGTACTTGCCCTCTGGAGAGCTTAGAGGCTCCCCCCCCTCTCTCTCTCTCTTTCTCTCTCTCTCTCTCTCTCTCTCTCTCTCTCTCTCGCCTGGCTTCCTTTTTGCATGAGTATACAAGACAGATGATAAGATTGTCGCCTTAGGGGAAGGGATGGTTCAGTGTGTTCACTAGGCATTTTATGCTCGATGTTTCCAACAGTGCTCCCGACATCTGTGCCTGGCTGTTCTGCAGATAAGGATTTCAGCGCTCAGAAAAGGGAAAGGACTTCTTTAAGGCCACACCATCTGGCTGTGTCCTAGATCACTGAAATGGATAAGCTTCTAGGGGCTCATGTCACATTTCTTTTGTGGGGCTAGGACACCCCCAGCAGACACTGGGACAGACATCTTGCAAATTCCTTGTTGTTTCACAAACAAGACAGCATAGCACGTTTATCTTTCTGCCCCTCTCCAGCACCTCTTTCATCCTTCCTCCAGCCTTGCTTAGAGACCATAAAGCTTTTGTTTTTCTTTAAAAAAAAAAAAAAAACTATTTCAACTAATCATTTTATTCATTAATCCTGAAAGTTCTCTGAAGCGGGGCTCCCTAGTTTATTTGATTTGGCCTTCCTCATATCTGGAATGAACCTCCCACAGAATGACTGCTGGTAGCTATTAGTGTAATTACCAAAATTGCTTTTAATTCAATGAAAAGCTTTAGTGTCCACTTCTGTCAGGAGGACCCAAGATGAACAGACACTGCTGTCTCTTGGTGTCTTCTTGGGACGCATTCTTAGCCTTGAGTGCTCCTCAGCTTTGGGGAAAGTTGGTGCGCGTCCCAGGAATGCCAGTAAGACCTAATTGAGGCTCCATTATCCTAAACCGTCTCCCAGGACCATTACAAAATGAAGTTTTGCATTCTGTAGACATTTGATTTAGGATGCTCATAAAATTCTAAATGTCTCATGCATCGGCCACACAGAGTATTTCTGGTTCGGCCAGGGACGTGATGCCCCAGAATATTCCTGTAACCCCAAAAGAGATTTGAGAAAGGGAGAGGAGTTTGCTATGCTTTCTCTGTCAGCTACCTGAACCATTGCCACAGCTTCCAACAGTAAGAAATGGGACAGGGCTTGAATGTCTCCAGTGTGTCTTGATCAGAGCCCTGAGGAAGCTTGGGTCTGCTATGAGCCCCATGTGACACTTGTGTGTGTTCACTGCTACCATAGAGAGGGGACACTACAAGGCCAAAGGAAAGTGTATTGGCTGGTTTGGTTAAGAAGCAGGAGTAGAAAGGGCTCTTGTCATAAAGGCTTGCCCTCTGACTTTAGGTGAACAAGACTACACCAGCCTTAGCCCATGTTCAGCCAATATAGCTGTCTTAGTCAGGGTTTTCTATTCCTGCACAAAACATAATGACTAAGAAGCAAGTTGGGGAGGAAAGGGTCTCTTCAACTTACACTTCCATATTGCTGTTCATCACCAAAGGAAGTCAGGACCGGAACTCAAGCAAGACAGGAAGCAGGAGCTGATGCAGAGTCCATGGAGGGATGTTCCTTACTGACATGCTTCCCCTGGCTTGCTCAGCTTGCTTTCTTATAGAACCCAGGACTACCAGCCCAGGGATGGCACCACCCACAAGGGGCCCTCCCACCCTTGATCACTGATTGAGAAAATGCTTTACAGCTGGATCTCATGGAGGCATTCCTCAACTGAAGCTCCTTTCTCCGTGATAACTCCAGCTTGTGTCAAGTTGACACACAAAACCAGCCAGTACAATAGCCATTGCCCATTTGACATAATAGTGGGGCTGGAGACATGACCCTGACATTGTGACCTAACGTTGTGTACTAACACTACTTTTCTTTTTTTTTTTTTTCCTGCAGGTGGCTGGGTGGCTTGATTGTCTGCTTCCTGCTGACCCTCATTGTGACTTTCTTTTTCCTGGGCTTGCTGTGTGGTGTGTTTGGCTATGACAAGCATGCCACCCCAACCAGAAGAGGCTGCGTGTCCAACACTGGAGGCATCTTCCTCATGGCGTGAGTCTTCACTCCTTTCTGTCACACAGCAGAAGTGTGAGAAGGAGGGTGGTGCCGAGTGTGCTATTATGGAACCTGCAGCCTCTTGGGCTCACACTGGAGCCTCTGAAGTCAGTCACATCGTGCATATATGGTGGGCTTCTTTTTAAAGCAGCTGTCACGAGAATCTTCTCGAGCTGCCCAATACCCATGGCTCCTTCATTATCTTCATTCACTCACCCACTCACGCATGAGAAGCAGAGACACCATTGCCCCCTGTTAGCAGTACTGCTAACCTCATACTCCAGAGACTTGATTTAAAGCAGGGTTTGATTTAAGTAGCCTTGGGATTTTAGATGAGTAGCTCTGAATTAGGGACCAGAGTAGGTGATAAGTATCCAATAGTGGGGAGCCTGTGGCAGATAGGAGGAGCTATCCCTGCTTTAAAGACAGCCACATGGGCTTTCTCTGCCAGCCATGGGCTTTCACTGTCTCTGGTATGAGGAGGAAGACCCATGCATTGATTTTCCTCTTTAAACACAAATTCAAATCAGATTTTTTCATACTCTGTGTTTCTAAGTATGTTCCCCCCAAACAGGCTCTAGTATCATGTACCTTCATTAGCATTAATGTAGATATGTCTAAAAGTATTCTTTTTTTTTTTTTTTTATGGTTTTTCGAGACAGGGTTTCTATGTGTATCTGTGGCTGTCCTGAAACTCACTCTGTAGACCAGACTGGCCTCGAACTCAGAAATCCACCTGTCTCTGCCTCCCAAGTGCTGGGATTAAAGGCATGTGCCCCCACTGCCCGGCTTCCAAAAGTATTCTTAAATTGAATGGCCTAGGGTCTGTCAGGATCCAAGAAAACGTTTCACATGAGAAGCCTATTTGCTCACACATGTAGTTTTAAAGCATTCTTCTTCAGGACTGGAGAAATGGTCTAGAGGTAGAGGCCTTGCAAGGCTCTGGATACAAGCCAGAGAGGGATAGAGGGATGGTGACAGTACAGGGAGGGATGGAGGGACGGAGGGACGGAGGGAGGGACCTCCAAGTGAGATTACTTCTCAACAGGGAAGGAAATAAGAAATAACAAATTACACCAGCAAGGAAAAAATTTATTTATTTTGCTTTTTGTTCAATTAATCATAGATACAGGTAGATTAGCTTAATGTTAGGACTTTCACAACCCAAGTAACTGGCTGTTTGGAACACTTTGGCATATATACTCCATCGGTTTAACTTAAACTAGGCTAAACATTTACTCCTTTCATGAGATTGTAAAAAAAAAAAAAAAGTCATACATACAACAACAAAGACAAAAATCTGATATCTGGCTTCAAACAAATAAATAAGCAGCCGAGGAATCCATCCACAAGCTGATGAAGGCTTACATGCTACTTCTGTTTAGATAGTTTTCTGTAGATTATGGAGTCTTTACAGAGACAAAGGCTTATAGAAAAATTTGGGATGGAGGCAGGGAAAATGCTAAGAATGTCAGATGCCATCAGATTCATAGAGGGTGGGCCACAGATGCAGGTACCTATGGCTTCCATATTATTGATCCCCACCTGTGCTCGTGGCGGGCTTGCTGACAGTTCTACCCCCTGAGCCATCCTGTAGACAACTGGACAGTTGCAAAGGGAAGGTTGGGTCACAGTGCAGTTCACCCCAGACCCATGAGAAGGCTGCGGTGTCTGCTTCCAAACCACGCCCTCCCTTGTAGAAGCTGCAGGGTCTAGTTCCAGTTCTGCTGAGACCACATCCCCATACGCTCTGAATATGGTGCACACCATCTAGTGACACCATCTACTCAGGAGCGTGGTCTCTTTCAAAACTTGATTCCCCAAAAGGCTCCTCATGCAGATCTAGAGGTCCTTTCATTGTGTCTTCTGAGGGTCCCCAGAGCATCTTAGGGACTGTGTAAGATACAATGGTGAACAGAGCATAGAATTTTAGGCTTCCTCAGAGATTAGGGGACTCAGCAGTGACTACAAACTTTTTTGAGTGTGTTTCTTTGAAGCCCATTACAAAGCTTCCTTTAGTCCCTAGCAACAATGTCCAGATCATCATTCTAGACTTCAGAAGAAAAATTAATTCCAGGAGAGTCACTGATATCACATAGTCACATCTGCATAGCTGGGTACTCATTTTCAAGGTTTTCCAGACTCTAGCAAAGGCTACAGAGACACTATCTTGCCCTTTGTCTAGTCATTCACATCCTGGCAACTCTGGGAAGGAAGGAGAGCGAGCTCTGGAAGATTCTCCCTAAGTAAAGATGTGTTTCCATAGTTTGTGTTAAAATGGTAAGGTCTGGCCAGGTGATAGTGGTGGTGCCCAGCCCTCCGGAGGCTGGTCTTCAGAGCTAGTTCCAGGATAGCCAGGACTCGTACTTACACCAAAAAGCCCTATCTCCAAAAACCAAAAATATAGTAAGGTCTGAATGTCCAGCTGCTGGAGAGACAAGTTGGTCAGTGTAAAGGCACTTGTGAGTTGGGCACTAGATGTACTATTACGGCTTTCTAGAAATGTTTTCAAGATAAGACAGGGATCACATAAGCAGGTGTGTTTTGTCATAACCATACAGCTCAGGGCTGGGTAATCACTGTTCTGAATCTTTCTGATGACCGGAGTATTCACTGCAGTCTTCCCTCCATCCCTTCCTCCATCCCTTCTTCCATCCCTTCCTCCATCCTTTCCTTCATGCTTCCCTCCATCCCTTCCTCTAGCTTTCTCACTTTCTTTGTAGAGTCACTGGAGTCAAACCTGCGGCTTTACACAGGCTAGCCATGTGCTCTACCACTAAGCAACATAACCAGTCCCCCTGCATGGGACAGTTTGCTTTTTCTTCCTCTGTGGTTCTTGTTTTTCCTCCTTATTCTCCTGCTCCTCCTTTCTCCTGGTTCTTGGAATACACATCAGTGTGTTCTTACCCTGAGCCTATGTCCACATCACTGATCTATGTGCACACACCTGTCCATGCTGCTGACCTATGTGCACACACCTGACCACAACAACACTGATCTATGTGAACACACCTGTCCACACCACTGATCTATGTGCACATACCTGTCTACACCACTGATCTATGTGTATACATACTTGGAAAATAGAGGTGCCAACCACTTTGGCCATTCCTCTTTTTCAACAGAAAGAATGTCCACCAACAATTCCCTTCCAACACTCTTTCCCACACACCAGCCTTCTCAGCAGCATGGTCTACATTGCTTCCTGATCTCCCAACAGCTTCCAGGTCCTCTCCAATTTATTTTCATCCCCCATCATTCCTCCCAAGTCAGCAGTAACTTCTGTTCTACGCCACAGAGGGGGCAGCAGTGTTTGCCAAGTCGAGCACTCACTCCCTTCTGCAGTTGTGCAAAGCCCTCACTCTCAGTTGACAACTTCACACCCACATGATCTCCTTTCTGCTTCTCTGGCTCCCTGTCTTGCTCTCTACCACTGGCTCTCTTTGCACCACCCACTTTTCAAAGATTAAAGTCCTCCAGGTCGGTCCCAGGATTCTTGTCTCTTCAATCCATCCCCATTGTTAAGAAACCATTTCTAAGCTGCTACTACTAATGTGTGCTCTAATCCCATGCGTATGCTCCAAGCACATTGAACTCCTCCACCACACTGTCACATTGTCTCACCGGTCACATGACCAAGGTCCATTTCCTCTTCTCCTCTTGCACAGAGCATCAGTGTCTCGGCTCTCTCCCTCTGTCCTTCATCCCATTGCCTTCTATGCTATATTTCATTCATCCTCTGGCTTCTCTCCATCAACAATAGCCGCATTAGGCCACTATCCCAAGCCATAACTGCCTACACAGTGGTGTCCCGCCATTGTTGACAACTACCCAACTCATCCTTCACATTATGCCAAAAGTGTATTTCTTCAGAAAGAAATTGGTTTGTATTCATCCCTGGGTTTCAGCCCCTGGTTGCTCTTCCTTGGGATTCCCCATACCCCGTCCACTGTGCTTCTCCATGCCATTCTCTGCTACCCCTGTGGAGACAGAACCACACTGGTCCCTTTCAGAACCTCAGTGGTGCTGTGTGAGTTACTTCACTCATCAGTGCCACACAGTCCCTGGTAAGCAATGGAAGCAGGAAAGGCCATGGTTTTACCATTTAAGAGCACCTCCGTCATGGCAGCAGGAGCTGGAGGATCACACTGCAATCACAGGCAGGAAACAGGAAGGAGAGAGAACTAATGCTTGCCTGTTTTCTCCTTTTCATCAGCCCAACACCTCAGCCCATGGAATAGTGCTACTTACAGTTAGGGTAGATGGTCCCATTCCAATTACCCTAATCCAGATAACCCTTCATAGACATGCCTAAGAATATCTTCCATAGGCCTGGATGTTTGAATTCTTGGTCTCCAGTAGGTGGAGCTGTTTGGTAGGTTTAGGAGGTATAACCTTGCTGGAGGATGTATGTCTCTGGGAGGGGGGTAGGGTGAGGTTTCAAAAGCCTAGTACCATTCCCATGTTATTGCAGGAACCTGGTGACTCACCAGCCAAAAATAAAGAGACTGAGACTTTTCAATACTTCAAAGCTTAATTCTTAGCTGGGCAGACTCTCAATTAGCTCACATAAGTTTAAACAGCCATCTAGCGCTATCCCACCACATGGCTAGCTACACCTTCTAGACCCATAGTCATGTCTCCATCCTTTCTTGTCTCCTGATGAAAAGACTATTTTCTTTCTTCTTCCCAGAGTCTTTTTCTTTGCCTGGAAGTTCCATCTCCCACTTCCTGCCCTAACTATTGGCCATCAGATCTTTATAAGCACTAATCAGCAGTAAGACACATCAAATATAACTCTTAAACAGTCTAGGGGTAGAGGACAGTGTAACCGTTTCTTTAGGATTTATAAAAGAGGAGGTCAGTAATGTGTCACACCAAATGTGACAATACCAAAAATCTGTTAAGCATTTAGCTCACTGCCATTTCATCAATTAACAATTGAATATGAAGAGACATGCCTTAATACAGTGAGAATGAAGGTCACCTCCACACAGTGGACTCTATTTCTTGCTTATGGTTTGGAATGAAAGCTCTCAGCCTTTGCTCTAGCCACTACGTCTGCTGCCTGCTGCCGTGCCTCACCACCATGACTAAACCTTATCTCTTTGGAACTGTAAACCAAATTAGCCCTTCTATGAATTCTTTTCATCATGGTGTTTTTATCCCAGCAATAGAAAGCAAACCAAGACAATATTTTGATGGTGTGCCTCAAGGCTTATCTTCTAGGTGATTCTAGAACCGGTGAAATTGGCAGGATGGATTGCCATAGGCACACTTCCTTCTTATATTTCCTACATGTAGATAGAAGAGAGATAGATAGTTATATACATAATTCTATCTCAGAATTAGTTCTGGGCTGATCCCAGAGCCCGGGCTCTAGACCATGCGAGACCACAGGTGACGTAACACGACCATTCTAAGTGTTCTATAAGCATTTTCTAATCTTTGCTTATGGAAGGTCAAGGTATTTTTAACCCCAAAGCCCTGGAGACGGCAGGTCCGCTGTGTATGCGGGTCCGCCGAGTAGGTAGAATTAGTGAGAACTCCTAGTTCTCACTCATGTCGCTTGTGTTTTTTTTTCCAGTGGGGTTGGATTCAGCTTCCTCTTTTGCTGGATACTGATGATCCTTGTGGTTCTTACTTTTGTTGTTGGTGCAAATATGGAAAAGTTGCTCTGTGAACCTTATGAAAGCAAGAAACTATTACAGGTAAAGATGGTTTTCTATTCATATGGGAGGCTTAGACAGATTCTTGGGTCTCGTGTCTTGTGCTGTGTGTCTCACGCAACAAGTTGAAATTCTGCTTGTAATAGCTAGTGTACACACACACACACACACACACACACACACACACACACACACACAGGCTTACCCTGGTTAGATATCAAGAAGGCACGGTTAAGAGTTGAATTTCAGGTTTGCTTTCCCCAAGACCAACTCACAAAGACTCCAGGATTCTGTCTGTACTTTCACTTTCTTCATTAATATAGAAGTTTGGTTCATATGTCTGCCTTTGTAGTGTTTTTCTATCGATTCTAATTCATGTGTGCTGTTTGTCTGTGATGTTTTTGTATATGCATGGTTGGAGGTCAGAGGTGAATGCCAGATGTCTTTGTCTATTCCCCTTTAGATTCTGAGACAGGAGCTCTCACTGAATCTTCAGTTCACTAGCTTGCTATACTGGCTGGCTAGTAAGTCTCCAGTGTCTGCCCTCCTCTGCCCTGTGGTGATAAGGCTATATACACCTTTGCATTCTTCCTTTACATCAATGCTAGGATCTGAACCCAGGTTCTCCTGCTTGCACAGCAAACACTTACCTACAGAGTCATGTTTCCAGCCACAGATCCTTATTTTTGAAACCTATTTATACTTCCCGCTTTTGTGTGTATGTTTTCCACCTGGTGTCTGTTATGAAAACAAGCAAATGACTGCACAGGTAACCAAGGTAACCAATTATCACTTCAGTTATTGTTAGTCAAGAGAAACTAGATTGAGACCACCAATGGATCTCACCATCTCTACTTAGCTTCCTAAAAAAGAATGGTAGAACATTACCTTCAAGTTATGTGTATAAGGAAATAAGTAAGCAGAGACGAACTTCATGTTTGGTCTTGGGTCCTATGCCTTAGATGTCTCTTTGCACTTATATGAATATTTTAACATCAGAAAAAGAAAATTCAAAACTGGCAACACTTGACAATCCTAAGGGGCTGCTGAGTCTGTGCTTGGACAGCAGATGCACAGCCACACACTGTTGTACTTCTCCTTAATGTGTGTGTCACAGTGTTGGAAAGTGACGGTTGGCTTTCTTTGTTTTCTTTTTAAGACAAGGTCTCAATAGGTAGCCCTGGCTGGCCTAGAACTCACAGAGATCTGCCTGCATCTGCGTCCAGAATGCAGGGGTTAAAGTCGAGCGCCCTCATGGCAAACTGGAAAATAAATGCTCGCTTTGTCCTAAGGGGCTGGGTCTATTGCTTTATGACTTGATCTCGTGTTTCTGAACCAAGTAGTCTAGCTCATCTTCCTGTGTGTCTAATAAGTAGGCGTTGCTCTAAAAACACAATTTCAATGGTTCTGATTGATGCTAACTTGTCATATTTACTCTAATGAGGCCATTGTTCTTTCACTTCGACTTTAAAATGAATAAGAAATATCACAGTAGAAAATATCTCAAAACTATCTAACTGAATGATACATTTGATTGTATGAGTTAGTTGTACAACTGTCTTTAAAACAAATTGTGTGTTTGTTCCAGGTTTTGGATACTCCCTATCTGCTCAAGGAACAATGGCAATTTTACCTCCCTGGCATGCTATTCAGTAACCCAGACATTAACATGACCTTTGAGCAAGTCTACAGGTATTAATTCTCACAATAGACATTTTCTGTTGTGGGTGGTTTTTGCTACGCCGCCTTATGCTCCTGGGCAGGCCATGCTACCTTGACTACTTCAAAGGCTGGACACTCCTAAACCTTCCATTGCTATCCAAAACCCAATCAGGGAAGTAGCCAGTGGCCTTGTGGCTAGTTAGCTTTATCTACTGCCGCTACTGTGTCCCCTTTTTCTTTCCCAGTTCTCTCTTTCTCCCATCCTACCTGCAAAACTCTCAGTGTCCTGCCCCATGCCCAGCCATTGGCCGTGGACATCTTTATTGATAGACCAAAAACCAACTGGGGACAAGGGCCGTCAGCATCTGGACACATAGATTCAAAGCATTAGCGCCAGTCTCCAACAACTTTCCTGCAGAAAATGTTTTTCATTGTTACTAAGAATGAGAATTTTATTTTCAGTGTTTTTTCCCCCCCACTTTATGGTTCTAGTCTCAGCAAAATATCATAGGAAATGATCCCAAATGTCACCTTTTCAAGCCCTTGTGATCTGGTCTTGGTGATTTCTCAGTCCCCCTGTCTTAGTATTCCCCAAGATTCCCTGGCTAAGGGAACAATAACACACATTAACAGGATCTCTTCAGAATTCAGAGAGTGACACATATCACAGGCCCTCAACAGTGAGACAACTTTAGGGCTAGCTTGTGCATTGTTCAATCCGATCACCAGGGGTCCAGCCTAGTTCCTGTGGATCTGGACAATTTAATTCTACTTTATTCAGTATGATCCTTAACCACAGGAACATCTCCATGGAGTTGTTAGAGCCAAGTGAGATGTATACGTTTGCAGTAGTGCCTGACACACGATAAGAACATGATAAGTATAGTGTTCTAGTATTGTTCATTTACATGCATTTTCCCTTGACACGTAAGAACACTGATAGAACATCCTGACTTCTGTCACTAATATCCCTGTGATGCTACCTGAATACAAAGATCTCTCCAACCCTTGTATAACCTCGTCTTCAAGTCCTGCATCAGTAACATGACACAAGACTCCTCCCCTAACTTTAAAACTTTTATTTCATTTTCCCTCCCCTTGGTAGTGTGTTGGCTGAGAAAACATTCAAGCAGTCAGCATCCTTCCCATGGAAGCATCTTCTTCCTTATAATGTTTTCTTTTGGGTGGAAGACTTGGTCATTTTCATGGTCCCCTTTGGGTCTTCCCACTTTCATTCATAAATGTCTTTTGATGTTAAATAGCCACGTGGGTGCACATGTGAAAGCATCAGGTGACTTCTGGAGGTCTTGCTTCTGAACCTTAAATTCATGGTCATCTGACAAGATGCACAAATAGCCTCAGGGATCTTCATTGTTTGAATTCACTCAAAGAAAAATTCTTTTACTTGTCTTTAGTTGGGCTTTTAGGGCAAGCCTCTAAATAGCATGTGATATTCCCTTCCCTCTAAATCTGGGGTGACTGGGGGTCCTTACTTCCCATCATACACTTTGACAAGGTGGGAAAATGCCCCTAGTCAGATGGATGACAAATCTCTTCCTTCGTGTTTAGTGACAGCCAGAGATTGCTGAACTGGTCAGGTTTTCTCTGTTTCTTTCCATAGGGATTGTAAAAGAGGTCGAGGTGTGTATGCTACTTTTCAGCTTGAGAATGTCTTCAACATCAGTAAGCATTTAAACACTGAGGAGGTGAGTCATCAGAGCCAACTTGAACTTTTTCTTGCTTACTAAACACAGGTGTATTTTCTTCCCTTTGGTTAAGACTGATGTGAAACCCACAGAAGTTAAAACACAGTTTTAAAGTGACATCAAGTAGTTTACAATAGGCACAAACTCATCAGAACTGTTCTAGGTAAAGCACTTTGCATTGGAAAGCTGTAGCATCATTTGAGACGTGTGTGTGTGTGTGTGTGTGTGTGTGTGTGTGTGTGTGTGTGTGTGTGTGTGTCACATTCTTTTGTCCAACATGCCATGGGCTATTTTCCCTGTACCCCACTATGTAACAGTTGTGAATGGTAGCCAAGCACTGTATGCTGATGGAAACAACTGATTGACTATGAAAACAGCCCCACATCAGCAGCCACATTCCCAGGATCTTTGTCTCCCAGAGGATCCCTTCTATGTCTTCCTATTGCTGGTCCCCTCCCTGGAATGACAGCCTGCTCTGTCCTTCTAGCCTCTTTGTTTGTCAAGGCTGGATGCTTAGAAGTCATTTCTTCTCTACAGAATGCCCATTTCCAATGAGTCCTCCTTGGTCTTCTGAGGGAGTTCATGGGTCCCTTTCTTATGACTCAGTCTCTTGCTCTAAGATCTTTAAGGGTGGAGATGCAATCTTACTTATCTTTAGATTTCACCTCCAGAGAGAATGTTTATGGAGGTGGAGAAGGAGGTGGTGATTCCAATCAAAGTGTATGCATCGCTTTATCTAGTAACCCCTGCTCTTCTTGAAGGCACTGAGTATGTGACTGAAAGGTTGCTTTTTTTTTTTTAAACACAGCTTTCTGAAGACATAATTAAGGAGGTGGAAAAGCTGAATGTGAACATTGATAGCATCGAACTGTTGGATAACTCAGGAAGGAAGAGCCTCGAGAACTTTGCACATTCTGGGATAGACACAATCGATTATTCCACGTACTTGAAGGAGGTATGAGTCAGATACATTTGCATGGTCTTTGGGGAGAAATTAGAGTATTGCACAAAGTGTTTCTTTTTCATTTTTGTTTATCACAGTAGTGGGTTCCCATAGCATAAAGGTCAGCCTTTTTAAGGCCAGCAGTTTAGGGACATTTGGTGTATTCATAGTTACCATCTCTAGCCCCAACATTGTTTCATCACCCACAGGGAGCACTCTAACCAAACAGTTGTTCCCAGTTCCAAACTCCCGGCAGCCACCATCTGTGCTCTATTCTGAATAATCCATATAAGTAGAAACCTATACTTTGTGACTTGCTTTTCTAGATTATTCTACTGAGCATGCTTTTAAGATCCATGAATGTTACGGTGTGTATTTGTAGCATTCTTTATCATTGGTGAATGAAAATAATACAGATACATAGTCATGCAAAGGTTGTTAGCTGTGTAAGAGTTTCTAGCTTTATTTTGTTACCTGATGGCTGTAACCCTCTGTTTAAAATGTTATGTTTTGATGGTTCAGGTTTCAACCTTGTCTATAAGATGTTTTTTGTTTGTTTGTTTGTTTGTTTGTTTCTCATTTCCTCCCTGGTAGACTGAGAAATCCCCTACCGAAGTGAATCTGTTGACATTTGCCTCTACTCTGGAAGCAAAAGCAAACCAGTTGGTAAGTTTGAGTAGCCTGGTTAAACACTGTCATAGCTGGAATAGCAAATATCAGTAGCATTGTTTGGGAAGCCACAAAGAAGTGCCTGTCACCATGGCTTGACTGTGTCTCACAAGCAGCTCACCAATGCATTGGGGGCCCCACTGGCAACTGTCCCTACGTGGTCCAGAAGGCTTTTACCTTTGCATGTGCTTTCACAGATCCTCACCTCTACTTTAAATACACATACATATATACACATTCATGTACACAGCATGCATATGTGTACAGATGCATGCATATACATACATATACACAAAATATACACACACTCATACACACACAGACATGTATACATAGGTACACAACAGACATACACATATATACAGATATATATATACACAGAATGCATATATACACATACATACATATATGTATACATATACACAGAATATACACACAGACATATACACAGACATACACATATATACAGATATGTACATACAGCATGTAGACATACATACATACATGTACACAGATATATATATGTACACTCATACAAACATGCACACATACACATGTATACATACACATGTACACATACACATGTACACACATACATTTTTCTTGCATTGTAAGGAGTGGTAACTGAGTTGTTCCTTGCATAACCAACAGTGAACATATAATATTGAGCAGAGGCACCATAATAGCCACAGACCTCCCCTCCACCAGCTCTTCTACATGGCCTGACTGGTCCTCTCTAACAAATAGTAGGCTGTGGTGACAAGGGAGCTGAGCTATAGAGGAAGACCCAGCTTTAAACCCTGACTCGGTCTCCTCCTAACACTAGTAGCTTAGGCGAGATATTTCACCCACCTGTGCCTTAGTTTCCCAATCTGTAAAATGGAGGCAGAAATTATACCTGCCTCACAGGATTGTTATAGTTCATATGCTGACCATCGATTAAGTGGGAATTAACTTGATTAATTCTCAACTGAGCTTTGGTTTTTCTCAACAGTAAAACAGGGAACTTTAGTGGCTATATCATTTGGGGGCAGAGGAAAAGAAACCACCGCATCTTGTGCTTTGGAGTGTGAATTGTTGCTGAATCTGTGGCTTCACAGTTTGAAGACATTCGTCTAGGTGCTGGGCTAGTCCCAATCCCTACTCATGTCATGATTGTCTCAGAGAGGATCCAGTAGTTATGGAGTGTCTTCTGCTATTCTTTATGGTTAAAGAGTCTGTCTTGTGGTCCTGTTGATCCTTACATGTTTTCTTTTCTTTGTAGCCTGAAGGAAAGTTGAAACAGGCCTTCTTACTGGATGTACAGAATATAAGAGCCATCCACCAGCAGCTCATCCCTCCTGTGCAGCAATCACTGGTAACATTTAACAACCTGGGCCATTTTGTGGCAGCCTGAGTGAAATCCAGTGCCGTTGTTAGCTAGTTTAATTGCAGATAGACTCAAGACCCACACTCATGATAGAGGGCCTGTCCACTCAGCCTCAGCCTCAGCCTCCAATGTGGAGCTGAGCTTTAAAACCCACAACCTTAGATCACACCTTCCTTTGCTGTTCTCCCCTCTCTTCCTTCCATGAGGGTGTGAGCAGTGAGATTTCCCCTCCACACCTGTCTCCAGCACCACACCTTAGCCTGCACTCTGGCTAGTAGGCCTCCTGGGTCGTGTGATTTTGCTCCGGGCCCATGCTGACGTATTCTCCAATTCTCTTTCTCCAAACTCTGCTTAGAGATTTATGAGGGTGAGGGTAAGTACCTCTTTTTCCTTTCGCTCTGTTGGCTCTACCCATAGCTAGTGTCTCTTTCTCCTCCACTCTGCCCCCCAAACCTCCCAACTTTCTGTTCCCTCGCTTCTATAATTCTATACAAAGCAAAGGTAGTTTGCAGTTTGAGATCACACAGACCTGGTTTCAAATCCTTCTTTTGTCCCTCTAAAACATAGTGATTCCCCCAGTGTTCTCATCGAACAGTATGGTTTTGAATAATACAAGTATGAAGATTGAGATATTGGGGTAGCTCCTACTCACTATCACTTGGTTCATGGAAATATCTGACTTCTGAACTTGGGGCCTCAGGAACCAGAGGAATTGATGTTACACTTGCTCCCAGGCCTGTTTGTGTCTGTCAAAGGGAGAACTGCGTGGAAAATGGGGCCCTAGGTCAGCTGCTTGGGTTTGCAATGCACACAAGTCCATCCACTCCAGTATAGACATGTATGGATCTTGTTTTCACTCCAGGTGTCTCTGTCTCTTCACTTTCTTACTTCCTGGTTTGCTAGAGTTCCACAGGATTCTCCTGTTAGATTCATAGACTCTGTATTGGCTCACTACAGTTCTCTGTCTTTGTGCACACTTAGAACATAGAGAGCATATGTGAGCATACTTATTGTTGTTTGCATTTTTCTACACCCTGGTCTTTTCAGAGCTAGGACAACCTGGCCAGAGATCTGTCATCTAAACCAGACAGAGAATGGCAAACTCCCCCATATAAACCACAGCCTGAGCCAATCCAGCAGCCTGCTGCCAGTTTTTCTTTTCTTTCTTTCTTTCTTTCTTTCTTTCTTTCTTTCTTTCTTTCTTTCTTTCTTTCTTTCTTTCTTTCTTAAATAAAGTTTTATTGAGACACAGCCATTGCAGCTTATTAGAAAACCATCCCTGGCTGCTGTTGGCCATGAGAATAGAATAAGGTCCATAAAGCCTGAAGTATTGGTAGTGTGGCTCTTTACAGATAAAGTTTTCCCACCTTAACTTAAACCATTTAGGTAAGCCATGATTGATGGGCAGACTGTTTTAAAAAGAGCTTTTCCACCAGTTAAACCTTTTTCAAAGGAGTTCCTATATGCTGCATGTGACACGCAACCCTTTGGATATATGATTCTGTCTTCTGTAGGTTTCCTGACACACAAACAGTGCCTAAGGTCCATGCTGTTGCTCATGTCTGCTCTACTTTCTAGAACGGAGCCATTACACTATACAGTCAGATCTGATGCCTGTATTGGGAGAGGGGCTGACACAAGGCATGTGGTGTTGTGTTGGATGAGAACTTTGAAGTCTTTTTCTTTTCTCCGCCAGAATACGTTAAGACAAAGTGTCTGGACCCTCCAGCAAACGAGCAGCCAGTTGCCGGTAAGGGTTTGCTTTTCTTTCATGAGGCTTGTTGTCAAGGACCACATCTAGAATTTCAAAAGTATTGATTTTCACAAGGACTTTAAGTTAAAGAAAGGTGTCAGGAGTATTTGTGAATACCAAACCTGGCTTTCCCATGGCTTCCCTTCTCCCAAGTATTTCTTTTAATGCAAGTTTCAGGAGTCTGGGTTTTGCTGTGTAGGAGACAAGCTTAAGAGTGGTTACACTTATAAAGATTGTGCTTCATATCAATGGTACTCTCAGCACTGTTAACCACACATGTTCATCTCACTGCTGGCTGTATCTCAGGCTTTTCTTTTCTTTTCCTTTTTAAAAAAAGATTTATTATTTTTATGTAACTACACTGTAGCTGTCTTCAGATATACCAGAAGGAGGCATCAGATGTCATTACAGATGGTTGTGAGCCACCATGTGGTTGCTGGGATTTGAACTCATGACTTCCGGAAGAGCAGTCAGTGCTCTTAACTGCTGCACCATCTCACCAGCCCCATCTCAGGCTTTTTAACTTGCTTATCTCCTAAAAGACTCAGCCTGGAAGAGTGGCCTCTTGTCGCAGCTTGTAGAGAACATGGCAATAGGCAGACAGGCATGGTACTAGAGCAGTAGATGTGAGTTTACATCTGATCCACAGGCTTGCCAAGAGGGAAGCAGAGGAAGGGAGCCGATGGAGAAAGAGAGGGTTGGGGTGAGAGGACTGGGAATGGCATGGGCTTTTTAAACCCCCCACTACCAGTGACACTCCTCCTCCAACAAGGCCACACCTCCTAATCCTTCCCAAACAGTTCCACCAACTACAGGCCATGTTTTCAAATATACTTGCCTATAGGGACCATTCTCATTTAATTCTCCATAATGTGGCGCATATACACCCCCCCCCACCTCCAGTCAGATTTACTGTTTGCAACTTTGAGGGAGATCATTTTAGTTATTAGAGAATACCAGACTGACACAAGCTTGGGGCATGAGCATACGCACAGATGCCTTTAAGCCGCTGCTCAGGGTGCCGCCTCTTGTCTTACAGCCCAGCCCATCAGTTGGAACAAGTCACTTGGCCATAACCATTGTTGCCATCATGAGACAAGAAGTACAGTTCTGCCCCAGTATGGGAAGGAGATGGCTTCCAAAACACCCCACGAATACTCAGTTCCCTCACATCAATTACATAGCATGTGTGTCCATCATAGGTACACCTTCTGCTGTACTAAAACCATCTCTACACTGTGTACAATACCCAAAGCAATAGAAATATGATGTCAATAGCTGCCATCCTGTATTGTTTAGGGGAAAAATGATAAGAAAAATCCTTGCATGTTCAGTAAACCTTTCCCTTCCCTGCTGCAAAAGGTTATTCGAGTGACTGATTCCAAACTCCTAGATTAGAGGACTGACCATATACCTTCCTACAGCTGGGAAGCTGTGCCAAGAAGGGCTCCAGTCATCTTGAAAGGTTCACTGCACCACCATAAGAGGCCCCCTGAAACAAATTGAGCCCCGAGGCTGTGTTGTGTTCAACGTACATGCAGAACTGCTGCAGATGCATCAGAAATAGTATCTTTGTTGAACTGGAAAGACTGCTCATAGACGCTCTTGGGTGTGAACCCCACAGTTAAAAAAAATGCTCCTTCTGCTTTCTTTAGTGAGCCCAATATTGAGACACAGTCCCTCTGAAGGCCATGGGCCTTCTTGCATTTGCTCTTCTCCAGGGCTATGCCTGTGTCCCCAGTCCCAGTGCATTTCATACATGCCTATCCCATGCCAAGGGGATCTGGTAACATACTGCCGAGCTCAGGATCCTTGCTGGATCTCTCTGCACATTCAGGATGAGACCCGAAGTTGCATTTTAACCCCCTATGGGACCCAGTTTAGGGCATGAACAGTAGATAGAACTCAGTTCTGCTCCACTTGCCCAGCTGTGTTCCCCTATGCAAAAGGAGTCTCTTTGTCCTGTTTGTAACAAGCGGTCACATGGGTTTGCAGTGGCTGCCTCCTGGTGTGATCCTTCAACAGTGCTGCAGACCAGCCTCAGTCAGCCCCCCACAAATCCGCAGGGGAAATCAGGGTCCCTGGTCAGGTGGGCAGGAATTGGTGAGAAATGACAAACAAGTACAGCCACAAGGGAGTGTGCTGTATCTCAATGTAATTTAAGTTGAGCATCAAACTTTTTGTTTTTTGTTTTTTGTTTTTTGTTTTTTGAGACAGAGTTTCTCTGTATAGCCCTGGCTGTCCTGGAACTCACTCTGTAGACCAGGCTGGCCTCGAACTCAGAAATCTGCCTGCCTCTGCCTCCCAAGTGCTGGGATTAAAGGCGTGCGCCACCACGCCCAGTGAGCATCAAACTTTTAATTCAGAAGAAAATAGGGAAGTTAGGTGACACACTGGCAAGGTATGATGAGGCTACCGGATGCTTAATGACTCTTACACAAAACAGAGGAATGCAAACACAAAGACTGGCAGGAACTTGGCAATAAAACAACTGAGACAAAGTCAGATATATCTGATGTCAGCCATATTCTTAGAAGCCAGGTCTGAGGTCTTTATACTCCCGGGGCAATTTCACGCCCAAGTCATGGCTCTAATTAGGGAGTTCCGCTCTAGCTAAACTTCTCATGAATAATGCAATACTCTAAAACCACAGCCTGATCTACTTCCTAAACCATTGTAAATTCCTGTATATGGGAGCCACTTGGCTTTTATTCTAAGTGATAGTGTGGGGGGAGTTTCTACTAATAAGTAATGTAGTCTGCCATACATAACTAAAATAAGAATTCTAAACTTACTTTGCTAAGCTTGCCCTGACATTTCTAACTCTATGTAGTAGATAGTAATGCCTGATTTCTTTCACTATCTCTGTTACAATACTAGAGGCAATTCTGAATGTTACTGAATAGGTAACATTCTTACTGAATTCCTAGCCCAGGGTTGGCTCAAGGACTACCTAGGGCATTGGTGAAGGCCAGGAAGCAAAGTTTGATTTTGCTTAGGTATTTGGCAAGTCATTGCTTGAAGGGACCTATAATAAAACAATACTAAAAGAAAGCACACAGATCCATTTGCAAGGACAAGTTTGGAGCATTCGTTATACAGGATGCCACGATTCCAGGAGACTAAATTTCCATGAACTTTTTGCCTCGGGATTGTGTCCAGGTTTCTAGTCCCGTCAATTGAGTTACTACTGGAGTGGGTGTAGCACAATAGGTGTCAGCTTTCAAAATTTTCAAAAACAAAACAAAACCACACCACAAAAAAGAAAAACAGTTAGCTGGGCAACCTTGAAGGAGGTCATCTGTTTCCTCCAAAGGAAGTCATCAAGTCCCCTTCTTCCAGCCATGTGGCTTCACAAATGACCAGGGGATTCCCATCAAGGACCTATTGGACATGTAACCCCTGGGCTGCAAAGTTCAGGCCTATGAGCAGGAGAGTTCAGGGCTGTGTCCAGTTATAGACCCTAGTCACTAGATGGCTGTCCATCAACAATAGTTCTGTGTCTGTGGGTGGGTTCACACAGCTATATCTTGAATCGAGGGCCTTGGGATTAAGCATAGTGATAGAATGCATGTCTAGTGATCACAGGCCCTGGGATCAACCCCCAGTACTGAAACAGGAGAGAGAGAGAGAGAGAGAGAGAGAGAGAGAGAGAGAGAAGGAAGGAAGCAAATATACATGTCTACCACAAACATGTATAGACCCCTGTTTTGTTATTGTTAACACACACAGCTATGTCACAGTATCTCAGCTACTAATGGAGCAGGTACCTGGTACTAGATATGTACACAAGCAGATTGCATAGATTATATGACGGTACCACTCCATTTTATAGAGAGGAATCCAGGGCTTTCAGATTTTGATCAAGAGGTGTGGGGATCCTGGAATTGGCCTCTCTGGAGAACTCTAATTGGTTTGCAAACTGCCTAATTAAATCTCTTGCTTCCCTCCCAATTACTGTGTTTTCCAGGAGAAAGTGAAGAAGATCCTTGACTCTTTGGATTCTGTTCAGCATTTCCTCACCAATAACATTTCCCTCATTGTTATCGGAGTGAGTTCTTGTTTCTCAAACAAACGTGTAGATAAAGTGCCCTGTGAATATATTACCCGATGAAGTGGCTATACCCATGAAGTATGATCTCATCCAATGGTTATCAACCTTCCTAATGCTGCAACCCTTTCGAAAAGTTCTTTTTCCACTGGTGAAATCAGTCAATTCAAGTCAGATTAGGTTATATTAATTAGAGGTTTATTGGGAAGCTGTTCTCAGGTGAGTTCATTGGCCCCAAGGACAGAGGCCAGGGAAGTCATCATGAGGTGGGGTGGGAGAGGGAGAAGAGAAAGAGATAAAGAGGGTGCAAACAGAAAGAGAAAAGAAGAAGCGAGAGAAAGAGTGAGAGGAGACCAAAATGTCTAGATTATATATGGAAGAGCCTCTGGGGGAAGGGCAGCCCATCCCCTGGGCTGGAGAGTTCAGGCCTGTGGACAGGAGAGTGCAGGGTGGTGGGCAGAGTATGCCAAGTAGGGACTGAGGGACGCCATGGGAACCTGGAGGCCAGGTCTGCTTTGATATGTAAGATATGTATACCTCAGTCCCTTGTCCCCATGTCTGAAACTAAACACCTTTAACCCAGTTCCTCATGTTATTGTGAGCCTTAACCATAAAGTTATTTCATTGCTACTTCATAACTGTAATTTTGCTATTGTTCCGAATCGTAATATGTGTAATCACAATATCTGGTATGTGGCATATCTGATATGCAGGATATCTGATATGTAACCCACAGGTTGAGAACCTCTGCTCTAGTCCTTTTAATAATAGTCCTAATCTTTGATTTCTTTCTAGGAAACGAAGAAGTTTGGAAAAACAATAATAGGCTACTTTGAACATTATTTGCACTGGGTCTTATACGCCGTAAGTAGCGTTGTCTTTCATGGACATACAGGGTGCTACATCTCAGACAGATATTAAAATCCTGGTCATTTCAACCAGAGATAGATAAAAGTGCCTGTCCAGACCTGGTGTTCTAGGTCCTACACATGTCATATAGAGAGCCCAAGGAAGTGACTAGCAAAGCAGCAGGCTGTCTGGGGAAGCCACAAGGTCAGTGGGTTACTGTTGAGGCTTCCTCATATGGGGTCCTGAGAAAGAAGGGCTAGTTGCTAGGGGAGGGGCGGGGGTAGTTTTCTCTTTTAATTAAAGGTGCAGGTTATATAAGTCTTCATTCGCTTCACATATCCTTCCCCATGGTGTGTGTGACTTTAATTATATACATGCCCAATTATGCATTGGCATAAGAAGGTTACATGAGGGTTTTCCTTAAATGGTCACTCAGAGAACAGTTTACTGTACTGTGTATACACCCCAAATCAGCTCAGGCTGGATTCCCGTTTCTCTACCACCCCTTCCAGTCCCGGGATGAGCTTGCTCTAGGACGTTTTTGAATGGACTCGGGGAGCTACATAAAGGTGGTTATGGTGAATTGACATATTGTGGTCTTGGGGATGGGGTATGTGTGCAGCTCAGCTTGATGGGGGGGTCCAAGGTGGCTAAATGCATAGTTAGAAAAGAAGCGAGTGTACACTTCAAGCCCACTGGAGTCCTGTAGTGCCAAGACTTCTTACACTTACCTGTGTTGAGAAGATTTGGAAATAGGGGGAGCCAGGACATTTGGGGTGGGACAGCTTCCCCATAAGAGCGAGCACCCCAGCCTTCAATCCCCTCAACCTTTTGCTCACCTTTGCTGAATGGCATCTTTCATTTGTTATCCATTCCTTCATCAGATAAGAGTCCACTACAGCCCTTGGCTGGGCGTGCATGCTCCTTGGTTCTCCCAGCAGTTCTGTAGGATGGGCCTTAGACAACAAATGAGGAGAACTGGGGACTTAGTCATGGGGACTAAGGGTCTTGTTACAAATGTATGCAATTGTATCAGCTATAGAACTCCTCAGAGCTCAGCAGCTGTCAGCTCTCATAGCTTCCAGGACTTAGAGATGCTCTTGTGAATCCAGCCAAGGGGTCCTGACTTATGGCATGAATATATATATGTTGTGAGCCTGGCTCAGGGAACGTTTGCTTGTGTTTCCTGTCCCACAGATGACAGAGAAGATGACATCCTGCAAACCCATGGCTACCGCGATGGACTCTGCTGTTAATAGCATTCTATGTGGCTATGTTGCGGACCCTCTGGTAAGAACTTTATCTTTCAAAAAAGTAAACATGTTCTCCCCACAAACCACCCCCCATATTGCGTTACTGATAGTTTTCTACGTGTCCAACCTTGTTCTGAGAGTTTTACAGCTTTATGACAAAGCTGTTCTTCTGAAGATTAGGGGCCAAAGAGATGCCACCATTATTATACTCCCTTGTCTCATGCCCTTCACTCTGGTCACCTTCCTTTTCCAAACTGGTTTTTCTTAACCTAATGGTCTTCATTAGAGTTGTTTACAGGAACATGGCTGAAGGATGATCATTCAGAGGAGTGTGAGCGCCCTTACTTGTGGTATATCACAAAAGAATTTTTTCTTCCCCCATCAACCACTAATTCCCTGTAAATTCTCAGGGAGGCCTGGGCCTCAGGAGCCCTACTGTCTTTGTGACAGGAAGTTGACAAGATCCAACCTTGTGCAGGTCCTGGGTGGGGAACCACAGCTGCTCTTTGTTCAAGAGTATAGCAGCCATGCCATGCATGGAAGGCAGTATCCACGGCACCACACAACACCAGCTCTTCTATTCTTTTTACCCCTTCCTCTGATATTTCCTGAGCCTTTCTGGGGGTGATATAAACACAGCACTTATAGTCAGACATTTAAAAGTCACATTGTGATTTTGACCAATTATGACTATCTGCGGTTACCATTGTTCACTGTAAAAAGAAGCCTTTCTGACCAAACCCAGCATCAGGGCCAACTGGTAGCATTAATGTAATTTTTTGGGAGGCAATTGTATGTGTACATCATATCTATTCGACACAGCTATACAAGTATCTTCCTCATTAGGGCCTATAGCCTTCTAGGCATGGTCTTTGACTAAATTTCTAGTACCAGATAGGAATTCTCTCCTGTGGAACGGACTTCAAAATCCAGTTAGAAAATAGGTTGGTGACCTACCCCATCACAGAGTCACCACTTCTGCACCTCTGGGCACATCTGCCCTGGCCTGCAGATAGTGCTGCAGACAGAAGTCACAGCTGCCTGTACAGCATCTTCTGCAGCTTGTAGGGTTAGCCAGCAGTGAGGACGTCTCTGTCCAGTTCCAGCCTGACTTCTCTGTGTGGGATCTTCAGTCTTAGAGTCTTTCTGTTTAGTCTGGTTTGCCCACAACAGTAATTACAATGACCAGTATTGTCTCATAAGCCTCGCTGACCAACAGCTCAGAGGGAGGTAGCCCGGCTCTGGCGTTGGAAATTCATTTATAGTTTATGAGTTTTTGGAGTAGCTTTATCTACTTATGCAAGGTGCTTCTATTCAAATTTTTTTTAATTTGAATTTGAATGACCAAATAAAATATTAGGTTTTCTTGTGGCCTTTTCACACATTTTTAGTTTCAATTGGCCCTTCCCTCCAGATCCTCCCACCTCCCACTATTGACAGCAAGTCTTTTTTTTTTTTTAAGATTTATTTTATTTATTATATGTAAGTACACTGTAGTTGTCTTCAGACAGCCTGTTCAACAAAAATATGCTGTTGTAGTAAATATTTAATTTCAGTTGGGTGTTTCTACCCCACTTTAGATCATTTTGTTCCCAGATAAAAGACACAAAATGTTTATATTTATAATAAGCCCTGATGAGTACTAGAGCTGGCCAGATCTCTACCCTCTGTAGTATGAGTGTCTACTTCCTAATGAATAACCCTGAGATATGACTTGCCATGTTCCACCTGGGCTGCTCTTACTCTAATCTGGCCAGTTCCCACAGTCCCTTACCCCATGGCATCTTCTCCTCTCTCCACCTTCTCCTTCTTCTCCCCGTGGTCTCTGCCTCTGACCCCAAGCTCAAGAACCAAAGCCCCATCTACCTCTCTTCTGCCCAGCTATTGGCTGTAGGCATATTTATTCAACCAATAGCTTTAAACTAAGGAGCAAGGTTTAAACTATAGCATCACTAGATGTTCATGAGGCTTTCCTCATCCCAAAGGGCAACCAGACCTTGGAGGCCAGTATTTAGCATTGTAATACATAGCAAAAGGCCAAATCTCAACAATACCCTATGTGGTGTGTGATTATGTGCTTTTTGATTGTTTTAGACCAAATATTAGTTAGTTTCACCACCAGATGCTTTTATAGCTCTTTTACAAAATAAACACTAGCCTATATCTAGGCTAGGATCCGCTCATCTTTCTGAAAGATTAACTAGGCTACATGAATACGTTGCACCCTACCTGGGGGCTGATGAAAAAGAGCAAAAGAAAAACTTCAAAAATTGCACCAACAATTCTTTCCCCAGCAAATGTCCTTTCCTATTACTGAGCTTCAAGCATCAATTCTACTGATTTTTGTTGTTGTTATTTTTATCCTCAGAATTTGTTCTGGTTCGGCATAGGGAAAGCCACGGTGCTCTTACTTCCGGCTGTAATCATTGCTATCAAGCTGGCCAAGTACTATCGCAGGATGGATTCAGAGGACGTATACGACGAGTGAGTGTGGGGTTTCGCGAGGGGCAGGCATTTCTCTGCAGCACCGTCCTCAGACAGCCACCCAAGCCGAGTTCTCATGAGAAACACTTGGCTTCTGCTTAAGCAACGGGCTGTCCCCTTTCCGTCGTGTCTGTGACTATTGTTGCCGTTCTGGGTTTTGTGTGCTTTTAACCGATCTTGTGATTCTGACTTCTTCAAGCTCAGCTTCTTTAACCCGTGTCCTTCTTGTTTCAGCTCTTCTGTCTCGGGGATGTGGCATTTCACTTTATGATAACTTGTCGTTGCTCCTTTCTGCCAGTTCTGCCGCCCGCCTTTGCTCTGTGTCTGGTGAAAATGCATGCTTCCTTTAAGACTTCTCTCTTCTCATCATCTCTGCTGTTCGAATTGTCAGCACTCACTGCTGTGAAAACACCGGGAGGTTGGGGGGGGGGGGAGATCATGAGCCTTAATAGTGACTCAACAAGTAAATAACCCTGTCTCCCCCTTTTGTATTTTATAGTGTTGAGACTGTGCCCATGAAAAAGTAAGCCTGTTTTTAAAAAGAAAAATTATCTTCACAGGTGGGGTGGGGGAGGTTTCTATTACATGATAGACCTTTAGTTAAATTGATGATTTGAGAAAAAAAATAGATAAAGCTGGGTAAAGATGAATTGTGACACCTCTTAGAGAGAGGGTTGGAGCATAGATGGTGCTTACAAACCGCTCATTGGATGAATGAGTGCTTTTAATATTAAATGTATCGATCCACAAAGCCACTGTCTCCCTTCTTTGGTTTTGAAAGAGGGAAGATGTAAACCTAGTACACCCTCAAGCCCTCTTTGCAGACTTAGCAATTTTCTGACACATGTCTTATAACCATTACATTGTCTTTGTGATCCGTGACGTAAATATTTCACCCTAGGGGTAACTTGGTGTTTTTGGTATATTTATTTTTGTTGCAGTTTGGAAAACGGTAGTAATGGTTATCCTAGAGATCATTTATATGGTGTTCACAATCCTGTTATGACAAGGTAAAGCAAAGCCTGAAGTGCATGCCTAGCCTGTGGTGAGCCGTTTGTCTCTGCTAGACCTGACACCGAGACTTCTGCATGCTTTTGGTGCCTTTCACGTCTCTCTGCATGACCCTGCACCATGACCCTGCTCTGTCACTGGCTAGCCCTAGCCACGCTCTGCATAGCCTTCCACGATGCCGAGTGGAGAAACTTTCAGAGGATTTCTCAGCAATGGGGCTGAGTAGCATCTAGACTGGATGTCATCTTTAAATGCTATGAGGGATTCCAGATCCTAATAGGATCCACGCACTTGCCCCCTTCCTGAGTTTTCCTCTGCCCCAAATCCCAAAGCAGTGATCTGAAGACCTTATCCGCCTCCCTCCCTCTCTCCTCCCCTTCCTTCTTTTCTTCTCTCCAGCAAATTAACTGTAATCAATGAGAAAAAGAACTCAAACTCTTCCTTTAAAATCCTTGTGTTTTTATGGTCCGTGGAGTTATGGGACTTCCTGTGGGTCTGGATTTGCCAGATAACTTTGAGTATTACCTGTCAAGTGAATTCTCTTGCACTCCACTAAAATTTTCAACAGACATGTCCACCGGGAGCTACCATTCTGCTGAGAAGTGTGTCCTCCCCACGTCTACAGAGTTGACCCCAAGCCAATGGTCAGCTCCCCAGGGGATGGTGCAAAGCAATGAACATCGGTGCCAAGGAAATCACTCTTGTCATAGAAGAAGCCCTATGTTCCACATGGGACATATTGCTTTAAAAGAGTAGAGACCACGTTCAGGGAGGTCCCCAGTGTGGGTTCCTTACCTGATACTTCCCCATAAGCGTTCCCCTTCTACTCAGGAACAATCTTATCTTAGCAGTGTTTCCTAGAAACATCAAGGTCAGGTTTCAAGAGGAAGAGTACAAGAACGTTAGTAAAATTTCTCCTTTCAGAAGGATAAAGTTTCTCCACCCACCACCCCCAACTAACAACTTGGCACATTCTACAAGCTTACGATCCCCTTTTTTCAGTTGTCATATACAGGGAGAGGTATTGTTTTAATGTTTGAGCTGCTCTAATAAAACACTGTAAGCAGCATGGCTTATAAAGAACAGAAATTTCTTCCTTATGGTTCTATAGGCTGGGGAATAGGAGATCAAGGTGCCCCCCAGATACAGTGACTAATAAGGGAAGATTTGTCATATAGGACATTCCCTTTTTCACTTTGTCTTCAAATTTGGTGATCTGTGAGTTCTTTGGAGTTTCACACCCTAATCACTTCCCCAAAGCATGTAACACTACTCCACCCCCACCCCCATCCAGAATCTTTTTTGATGAATTTGGAATTGTGTAGATGCTCAGGTCAGAGCATCTGATGATGCTGGGGAGGGGCAGTAAGGTTCTGAAGTGGGGAATAAAGACCTTTTTTTTTTTTTTTTTTTTTTCTGATAATTTGCTGAACTTGGGTACCAGAGTTCTGTGTTGTGAGGCCACTTCAAGGCAAGTATCAGTTTCCGAGGTTTGGTCCAGGGCACATCCATAGTGCTATGGCCCGCACTTTATAGGGCCCTCCCTCTTTCTGGCATGGCGAGCCTGGAGAGTGTCTCCATTTCTCAACTGAGATTTTCCAGGTCAAAGGTGAGCTCTGAGGACTTGCTGAGTGCGCAGAGTTGACTTCTGGCGCTGGCCTCCTGAGTGGGACGTGTCCAAATGCCCACTTTCAAGCAGGACATTTCATTGAGGCTGCATGGAGGGTGCTGAAGAGAGGCCTGCTTGGGTGCAAGGGTGTGGCTGGTTGGGTCTCTGGCAGAGACACTGAGATGGAAGTTGGGGTGCAAGACATTTATGAGGAACCATAGTTGTGAAAGGAAGGAGGAAACATTCAGGAGGACCTGCCGTAGGTCTCATCTCAGCAAAGGGGGGAGCTCCAGGGCAAATGTGGCCTGTGAGAAGTCATGGACCAGGTGCAGCCTTGGTCCTTCACCTCCTTCAGGTTCGGGATCTGCCCGAGCCCTCAGGTGGAGTAGTCTAGCTCTAGTGGAGGAACTATCTGCCGACTGCCCCGTGGCTGGTGACAAGCCCACATTAGAAGAGGTGGTGTAGTGCAGGAAGCAATGGGAACAAAAGCTCTGTTAGGCCTGGCAGAGAATGCTGCAGCCCCATGGTGTTTCCATTAAGAAGAGAGGGCTTAGCTTACCAGTGGTAGGATTGTCTTTGAGAACCGGAAACCCTTTAGTAAATCTAGACAGCTATGGACACTTTGCCACTTAGAAATGATGTCAAAGTCCGCAGGTGTGTTTGACTTTTGATATCAACACCATCCTTATCTACAAAGTTCACACCCAGCAATCAGGTTACAAACAAAAGCTATAAAACAAAATAAAACAGTAAGTCTAATCATGCTTCCAGTAACTTCACAAGTTTTGTGTTGGGCTGCACCCGTAGCTCACCTGGGACCCCGAGGGATGGAAGTTTGGACACTTCTGCTAGGAAGTCACCAATTCTCTTCCTTGGAGCCATCCTGCCATGCCCTGGCCTGAGCTCTTGGGTGCAAAGGAGAGGCCAATGTTCTCTTTAAGCATCAAAGATGAAATAACTAAGACCCCACTCAGTCCCACAGGCACACTGACTCTAGGATGAAACCTTTGGTTCTCTGGGCTATTGGTTTTCCTAAATAACAGTTCATGTCTGTGTAAATGGATTGCAGGAAGCCTTGGTGAAGCTTCGGTCTGATTTACTGCAGAGGAGAAGGAGGTGATTGTGATAGAGGACAGGAAAAACAGGAGCCTTCCGATGAACGATGAACGGCTCATCTAGGGTTGAGGATGTTGAGGTTGGAAACAGACAAAAAGCTCCAGCAGCGTTAAAGGCCTAAGGTGCCAGGGTGCTTTGCTGATAATTCTGCTTGCACACCTTGCTTTGAAGGTGTGTCTTTGGCGGCAAGGACACCAGATTCCACATCGTGTGAGAGGTGAAGCCAGGACTGTGTTAGTGCCTGCAGTCATTCCTCAGGGCTCCATGGGACGTCTGGATTCCTTTGAGCTTTCTGCATTCCGTGAGGATGGCTCCAAAGATAGGTTGAAGGTTTTGTTCGCTTTGTTTTGATTTTGCATTATCGTAAGTCCCAAAGACCTGGGCAGGGCCCATCCTGTGTCTCACAAGCCACCTTTTCAGTGACACTTAGACCAAGATCTATCATCTTTCTTTCCTGAGTGTATGCTGTCCTATGGGGACCTGGTGGGTCGCCTGAGGATCCTTCTTCTCCTGGGCAGGACGAAGAACTCAGAGTCAGTTGGTGAATAGAAGGCTTGCTTATGTTTCGAAGATGAGAGAGTGACATCTCAGAAGACTCTTGGGTCTAAGATTGGAGTAAATCTTCACTCCGTTTTACTTGCTTTATTGTGGCAAGCTAATGCTGTCCTTAAGCTCCAGTTCCTACATCTGTTGAGGGTGTCAATAAGAGCCCTACTTGCCTAGATGTTGTGAGGGTAAAATGAGCTCCTGAAGGTCAAATGTTCAATCACAGTTTAGTGCAGTCGCCCCTGTGAGGGTTTGCAGTTTATGATAATGGGAATGTTCTTCTTTGGATGATTCTGACAGAATCTAAAGATGAGTCAACCATTCAGTAAATAAGTAAACGTGCATCCCTAGCTCGTCCTATCCAGTTCCACTCAGCTTACTCACAGAGCCATGGATAACAGAGAAAGAGCACCTAGAGAGGCCTTCTGTACATGTAGGCCTGGATACCGGATCCCTTCACATGGACTTGGTTATGTGTTTCCACTTGAGCACTGACATGCTGTCTGTAACCAGGACACAGCTAGGTGTGAGTGCTTCTTGACGGTGGTTGGCCCTTTAGGAAAAGCTTTGTGACAACCAAAGCGCTCATTGACACTTAACCAAGGTAGGGCCAGTTTGGCCAAGCTACTACCTCATGGGGAGTTGGGCAGGGCAAAGTGTTCGTTAGTAAGAAGCATCTTGTTAGTAGTAAATTCAGCTTCATAAACAAATTTAATAGAGCCTCCTTTTATATTTGCTGTGCAATGTACGTATCCATACAGTCCCAACGTCTAGGCAGTCAGTCGCAGGACCTGTCATTTGCTTTTGCCTAAGAAAAAAAGCAACGGGCTTCCCGCTAAGCCACAAAGCCTGGGACGTTCTTCATAGGGTTAATTCTGCCTCCCATACAGTCTGCACTAAGGAGAGGTAGTTTCCTCTGAGGAAGTGTACCTGCTGTAACAAAATACCTGGCCGAAGTAACTTAGAGAAGGAAAGATTTCTTCTGTCTCACAGTTCCATGGTATGGCCATAGTCAGTCATGGCAGGAAGTCATGGTGACAGGAGCATGAGGCTTCTGGTCACAGTGTACCCACAGTGAGGGAGCAGACAGCATGAATGTTAGTGCTTGGCTTGTGTTCTCCTTTTTATTTCGTTTGGGTCACCTACACTGTAGGAAGGAACCCCTCACATTTGAGGTGGGTCTTCCACCTTAGTTAACCTAACCTTGAAAATCCAGCGAAGACGTATCCAGAGGTGTGTGTTCATGGTAATGCTAGATCCCATCAAGCTGCCGTCATAGAAAGGATTGGGTCACTCAACTGGAGATGGCATGATCTGTATCCTTTCGGTGCTGGTTCATTTCTGTACCCCATTCTGGCCTGACACTCATGGCAATCCTCCTGTGTCAGTTGCCCAAGTACTGGATTATGGGCATTAGCCACTATACCCTGCTTGATGTTTTCCCATCTAATGTTAACAAACCACACTGGGGAAAAATCTGTACTGTTTCTGTGAAATACACCTTCAAACTTATGCCTTGTCATTGACCAGTGGAGGGTACGTTTTGTGTAATCTGCTTAAGGATACTTTGGGAGAAGTGCAAATGGCCCACCTTCCCTGTATTTCTTATACCCAAAGGAAAAAAACTCATTTGATCCTAGGGAAGTGCTAGTGGGGCCACGGTGTCCCTGCCTGCACTGCTCCATGTGTGTCTGTCTTACAGAAGGTGCCTGGAGGCCCTTCTGCTGTACAGTGATTTGGGTGGGCCCTCCAGATGGAATCCTCCTACCTCCCCCTGCACAAATTCTTCATGCCGGTCAAGGTCGTGGTCTTAATGAAGTGTGAGAGGATGGTGGGATTAGCGTTGGTTGTTAATCAGAAACCTACTGGCAGGATATGTGCACATCTGGGCTCACACACATGGAATCCAGCAAGATCCCTGCAGAACCTCCATTGGTTTCTACCTCCCGATCCTACAGTCAAGTTTGAGGGAGCTATTTGTGGCCAGTCACCTGCCCGCCATCTGGTCTCTGCTACTCTGATGTACTGCACACGTGTTCCTAGGGACGCTCAGCACACACAGTCTTTAACCTCAGCTTGCTTCATGCTATCTTCTACATCATTCTTTCAAATCCAGTATAGATAGAGATAGATAGATAGATAGATAGATAGATAGATAGATAGATAGATAATAGATAGATGGATGGATAGATAGATGGATAGATAGATAGATAGATAGATAGATAGATAGATAGAAGAGCCTGCTTATTCTGTCATTCTCTCTGAGGATTGGTCTATATTCATCTGCGACTATAGCCACATCCTGGTTCCCACCAGAGATGGTGAAACCATCTGCAGCCTAGCCCACAGTGCCACAGTTCTCTGTTTTGTTTTTGTTTCTAGCCCGTCTCGATACTGACAACTGAAGCTGAAACTGCTTGAAGTAAGTTCAATGCTTTCATATAAGTGAATTTGTAGAACTATTGTTTTTAGTTTTTACAACACAAGTAATTCTAATATATTAAGTGGAAAAATCTAAAAAATATAGATATAAATATATAGATTATATAACATGATTTTAATTACATGGAATCCAACTACATATGTGATTAGATAATATGTGTATGTACATATATGTGGATACACACATATGGACCATGATTACATCTAGATGTACAGGGTATATAATTAGATGTTGTTAAATGTAGTAAATATAATCAGCTCCAAATATTCACATGTACATTGAGGGTTATGGAATTAATTGAGAGTTTTTTTTTAATCTGTGCTAACACTGTAAAACATTGCTTTACAATAAACTCCTATAAACCTACTTTTTAAAAAAGTCTATGTCAGAAATTAACTGGAACGCAATGATGAGATGATGTGCCAAGGCCCACCTACCTGCCTCTTGAATAAATTTATGGTTTCTATAGTTCTTCTGGCTCCTGACACAACCATTTTAGGATTCTACATTATTGCTTTTCTTTGTAACTCAAAGCCAATTTCTAACATTATGTTTGATTTCCATTTCAGCATCAAGATAGTCAACATGGAAAGCATCACAGATTTTGGATAGTTTCTTTGAGTCTTCTAGAACTTTCCAAGTGCAGAAGAAACCATGGCGGAGATTCAGGCGGGCACTGGGAACATGGCATCAGTGGTCTTAGGGTAGCACTTTGTCAGGAATGAACAGTCATCATGGTTATAATCCACATATCCATTGCAACTCATGAATGATTCTCTCCTGTTTTCTTTTTACACTGAATTTCTATTTAGACACTAAAACATATAGGGGTGCTTGTTCCCCCTGGATACATTTACCTGTGAACCAGCTATTCAGATGTCATAGCTGGGTACCTAACTTACTTCCATATGTGAAGTGTGCTAAACACAAACCAGTTTACAGAAGAGATGTATTTTGTGTATAGTAAATTGTATATATACCCTTTTACCACAGTCAGTTTTTTTTAAACAAATGAATACTCTAGATTTTTCTTCTAAATGAGGTCACTGTTGGGGTGGGGATGACTTAGTGATGCTGTAGAAGGAGTCTGCATTCACTAAAAGTGTGTCAGCCCTAGAGCAGGCAATGCCCTTCCTTGTGGATTTCCGTCTGCTCGTTGCAGAGCTGCCTGTGGTTTAGAAATAGAATTGAAGAACAATCACTGACTGTCCCACTTGAGCCACTGCAAAATTCAGAACCTTGAGAGAAGGAACTGTCACTCAGCTGGGAGCGGAATCATTATCACAATCACGGGTCCTGGTTCACAGTTGAGCGGCACTCTCTGGTTTGTAAAGATGGGCATTACATTCACTGTCATCTGGCCATCTGTGATGTGTGTCATCAGCCTGTCCTGATTCTGAGATTTTTAAAATAAAGCATGAATGAACGGAGCCTTTGGCGTTTGGTCCTTAAAATACACAGAAGTGTAAAGTGAATTTGCATTCGCTGTGGTTTATTTTTGTTGGCCTTCACCTTTCCAAAAGTGAGCAGTAGGGGAAAGCTGGTCAGGTCAAAGAGACTGTGTCCTGCAGGGAAAGGGTTTGGTTTTCCATGTGTGATCCCAGCCCTGATTTCATTTCAATATAAAGGATCCCGGTAAGTGTGGCTTCCTTGAGTTGCCAGAGCATGCAGTGCCTGTGATGAAGCCGGTGCTCTGATTAGTCCCCTGCTCTCCAGGGATTGCAGCACCCCCGTGCAGAGCTGACAGCGCTGGCATCCTGCCCCCTCACTCAGTTGTCTTTTGGGCTAACAGATTTTCAGACCTAACTATTTTAGTGAGCATGGTGATACATGCTTGTAATCCCAGCTCACAGAAGAAAGCAGACACAACAGGGTGGCAGGTTCAAGACCAGTCTGGGCTACCTAATCTAGCACCATTATAGTTTTTTAAGAGAACAATTCTTAGCAAACGGTGCAGATCTCTATACATACCCAAATATCCCCTTATAAAAATATCGTCTGAGGGGCTCATAAGGCAGATAATCTTGACGGGCACAATAGGATTCTTCACACAGAATCAAAAGCGACAGTTTCTTTTGCTTGTAAGTACAGTGACAGTTTTTAAAGTCACTTTTTTTTCTGGAGTACAATTAAAATTCAGTGCTTTCTATTTGAATTTAAAATGTATCCCACGGTCTGAAATAGATTTTAGGTCACATGGTAAACAACACTCATCGTTCCTAGTTGGGTGTCACTCGGTTGGTGCTGGCCTCTGTTGTGTAGGTAATGGGATGTCCCTTTCAACCAAGCCAAGTGCTACTCGGTACTGTGGCTGTGATTCTCAGCCCTTGCTGTATACCGCATGCCCAGTTCTCTCTCTCTCTCTCTCTCTCTCTCTCTCTCTCATTTTTATGCTTAGGGATTTTTGTTTGGCTAGTTTTGGTTTTCTGTTTGTCTGTTTGTTGGATTTGTTTGACCATCTCAGGGACTTGGTCTCACAGGACTTCAGCATCCTTTAACTAAATCCATGGGCCTCCAAAAGAGGTACGACAATAAGAAACATCGGGAGTCCTAGGACAAGGGACCTGTCCAGAAATCTCTACTACACCTTGGCAGAGCTTGACTACTGATAAAGAAGAATGTGCCCATACAAGAGGCAATTAATTATAGAACACACACACCGTACACGATAGAGAAGCACAGAGATCACCCACAGTCTCTGCCAATACCCAGAGGGGCATCCATTCTGACAGAAGCAAACAGTGTTTACAGGTACTGCAGCCTGTCAGGCTAAACCAGGGTCTTCATCTGATACCTTCATGCCTGGGCCTTCTGCCTCACCTCCCCCAAAGCTTCCAACACAAACTCACGGCAGACTGGGTGGCTTAGCAACGACTTTATTTTCTCATAGTTCAGATGGTAGTTTAAAGTCAAACTGTGAGTAGATGGCTGTCTTGTGAGGCCTCTAGCCCAGGCTTGCTGACAGCTGCCTTCTAGTGCTGTACAGCCCTTTCCTTTGACTGTCTGGATCTTAACTGCCTTTCATGGAACACCAGCTAGGTAGGCTTAAATCTCCCTGACAAAGCTATTTTAATAACCCTGACCACCCCAATTGGAATCACCCCACTAAGACCCCATCTCCAAGTTAGCACAGCTTAGACTTCCGCAGTTGGTTTGGGAGGTGTTCAAGTCAAGGCACAGTAACAACTCTTTATTGTCTCCTAAAGATGACCTGGATGGATAGAGTTTCAAATCAGAACAAACTGCAGAACCTACAAAGACTGGAAATGAATGTGTGCTCACACACACACACACACACACACACACACACACACACACATGTCATTTAGTAACACCACAGGAAGAAGCAATGAGGGGAACTGGCTTTTCACTGACCACCTTGGACTGGCCTGTCAAGAATGGTTCAGGTTTTCCTTTACTAAGCGGGGCTCCCTATGAAAGTTTAAATATTTAGATGCTCACTGATATCTAGGTTAGTTTTTTGAGCAGAAACGTGCCATCCTTAGTTGCATAGGGACACACACTTGTTAAAGAAAGTGTGCAGAGGGAATGGCTTTGGATGTGTGACAGTCTGGGTCTGGCGTGCTAATTTTAGCATTTGGGAGGCAGAGGGTTCACTGTAAGTGTGAAGCAGCTTGGTCTACAGAGAGATTTCCAGGGAAGAAAGGAAAGAGGGAGGGAGGGAGGGGCAGAGGAAGGAAGTGAGAGGGGAAGTGAGAGAGGAGAAAGGAAGAAGAGGGGAGGGAGAGATGAAGGAGGGAAAAAAGAAGGAAGAAGGAAGAGTGGAGGGAAAGGAAGTGAGAGGAAGAAGGAAGGAAGGGAGGAAATGAGAAAGAAGGGAGAAGAGGATGAAGAAAGGGATGAGAAAGGAAGAGAGGAAGCAAGAAGACAAATGAAGGGAGAGAGGATCTCTTGGCAGACTACATACCTGGATGTCATAGCTATACATTAAGTTACAATGTACATTGTAAGCTACAATGTAACCAGTAAGTTACAGCATTTTCTTACAGCCACCTTAATGAATTGTAAAAACCACATGGTTTAAAACAATAAAAACTGTTTTCTACCAGTTTTGGAGGCAAGAAAACCAAATTCCAGGCGTCACCGGATTAGCTATTCCTGAATATGCAACTGAGTCCCTGTTTGATTTTCCTCCGCAGTTTCTTGATACTCACAGCCTTTGGTGGATGTGGCTTCTGGATGCATCACTCTGAGGTGCTATCTCAGGTCTCACATGGAATTTTCCTCAGTGTGCCCAAATTTCCCCCTTATACTAACACTAGTTACAGGAATAGGCTCCATCCTAACTAAGGATGACTCTACCTTAATTTCATTCTATATGTTAACACTCTATTTCCAAAGTCACATTCCCAGCATCTGGGTAGACATGAATGTTGTACAGACACTACTCCATCCAGCACAGTTACCTTGCCAAAGTAGCTCAAGGTCAAAACAGTGAAGGTGTGAACTTAGAAGGACCAGATCTCTATGCTCAAAATAAAATCAACGAAGTTAAAAGGAAAAAAATTAAAAGTTACTCAGGATAAACAAATAAACAAACAAAAAAGAGTCATTCCCCCACTTTTTTTTTTTTTTTTGTCTTGGTTTAAGAACGTACAGAATTTTGTTACTTATAAACTTGAACTCTGTAGTTAGCCCAGAAAACCTAGCACAACCTTTATTAAACACGTCATCCCGGAGAACTTCCTAAAGCCCTGCACTGTAGCTTGGGTGCCATCCCAGAGACTAGAATGTAATTGGTCAGGAGTGGTTCCTGGGCAGGTAGAATTTGAATCCCCACTGGTGATTTTAATATGCAGTAGAGGCTGGGAAATTGCCCAAGATTTTAAAGCTGTATATAGTGCACGGCTCTGCTAACAACTACCCCTGAGCTGTGTATCTGATAACGGAACAATCTCTTCAGTTTCTAAAACTTAGCAAGAAAACTACTGATTAAAAAATTAAGCAAGTTCTTGGAAATCTGTTTCTCCAAAGAAGATCTACAAATGGGAAATAAGCAATTGCTCCAGAACACCGTCCTTGGGGAAGGACGGATCAAAGCTATGACAAGAGTCCAGGGAGTTTGCTTTCAAAAGAAGAAAGAAATGACAAAAGTCTCCTCTGGGTAGTCATGCTTCCCCTGAGCTTTAACTCGAGGCACACACACACACACACACACACACACACACACACACACACACACACACAAATGTCACACCAGCCTGGACTAGCATCATTTCAGAGTTTACAATCTCAGAGAACTTGTCCTTCTGGAAGTTTCCATTTCTATGTAATATGACAAATCTGGCATTTCTCTACCATGTCATGAGCATCTGAGGGACACAACACATCATGGGAATGTCTAAGTGAGAAGACAAAGGGAGGTCATCCACTCTAAGACTTTCTTCCTTCTGAAGTGCTCAGCCACGGTCCAGCAGGGTTCTTGGGTGGGCTGTAGAGGAACTGTGTTCCAAGAGGTCAAAGTCTCAATGGTTAACTGAAGGCAGAACTGGTACCTGGGCCAGAGGTTCCACAGAACACAGTTATCACACAAACCTGAAATTCACGTGGGTCCTTGGAGTTTGTAGTCCCCAAAGGAAAGTCTGAGGAGAGACTTATTAGACTATATTGAATGTATCTGTTGCCATTCCCTAAGATAAAAATAGGCCAATGTTGTAGCTAGCTTGTAGCTAGAGCTCCAAACAATACCTGTTTGAGCTGTCTCTTATCTCTTGTTCCTGATTAGTCTGAACAAGTTCAAGGCTTCCTATATTGGGCTCTGTTGAGTGAATGGTTCATTTGATTCTCTCAGGAACCAGTCTGGGATTCTCAGTCCAAGGGCTCTACACATCTGCCAATGCCTGGGCTTTTCTATGGGACAGCAGTTACTCTGAAGAGCCTGCCACCTGTCTTCTGGTGGTACCTATGAGCAGGGACTCAAAAGAATGGTTGTCACATGTCTTTACCCATCCTTCCATAGTTAATAGGAATACTTCAGTATTTGGTGTGTGTGGGGAGATAATTAAACAAGTTTGGGGGGTATAGAGAAAGTAATCTTTGATTCTCGTGGAAAGGAATTGGAGAGCAAGCCTTGGCCATGACCAACCTGTGCAACAAACCTAACCATTTTCAAGTCTTGTTGGTTGCTATTAACAACGGATGTGTTTGGTGATGGTTCACTGTCCTTTTGGATAAGAAACATTCATTTTGGAATTCATGTGAGACATAAGGGAAGTTTTTAATGTGTTAAGCCCCCAGAACTTGGGTTTGTTCATTTATCACATTAATTGACATAACACAACCGTCACTCTGCCACTTTACAGGTGAGAGGACTTGTCACATAAACCAGCCTGTCTGGGCATGTTCAAGCATTCAGTAAAAAAATCTGTCACGGTGGTAGAATTGAAACATTTAAGTATCTCCTTCTTATGTTAAGCAGTTCATTTTTTTTAACTTTAGTTTAGGCACTGGTATAGATAGCTATTGACCTTGTTAACTATCATTAACCGTGGTTTAAGTGTAGCCGCTTTGAATGGAAGAGCTATGCAGAGCACATTCATGAGAGCTCTTTTAATGTGATAGTCATGAACACATTTGAGATCTATGTCCCCCACAATGTTACAGCTGATTGACACAAAGCATCCCTTTAATGGGTATTTTCCACCTATACATAAACCTTACATCTGCTGTCATTCTGAGGTATGCAAGAAGTCAGCTGGCTGCTCCTTTAACAGAATTAGTTTGTAGGTGTCTCTGAAGGGATTGTGTGTCTATTGACACCTTAGTAACTAGAATTTGAGAAGATTAAGAACTAGTGAGTGACAGTGGCCAGTTTATGCAAAAGTATACTTGTCACCACCACTACCCCCAGCCTTTGACGAATTCTCTACCTCACAGGTCCAGAGAAATGTCTCTTCTTCTTCCTTCTCTCTCCTCTGCCCTCTCTGCTTCCAGAGGCCAGGCTGAATTCTCTACACTGTATCTTTGCTGTTTTTTTTTTTCTTAGTGCAGCTTTCAGGCACTGTAATAACACGTTTAATCTTTTGCCACAGAGCAAGAACTAATATTGTGTCTGGAATGGAGTTATGAGCAGATTTGGCGTCTGCAGCAAATGAGTTATGTGTTTTGGGGACATCACTAGAATCATGTTTTGTTTTGTTTGTTTGTTTGTTTGTTTTTAATTTTGCTTTTTGTTTTTCACTTTCAATGTAGGTAGAACTAATGGCCACTCTCTGGGGAGTGTTATGAGACCTGAGTCTGGAGAGATGGTTCAGCAGTTAAGAGCACTTGCTGTTCTTGCAGAAGGCCTGGATTTAGTTCTCAGCATCCACATGCTATCTGACAATCATCTGTAACTCCATAACACTCACTTCTGACCTCAAGGGACATCAGGCCTGCACATGGTATACAGACGTACATGCAGGGAAAATGCTTATTATACACACAAAACAAAGCACATCTTTTTTTTTTTTAAGTTGAAGATATGTAATAACACACAACGAGGGGCTTTGACTATAGCACTGTGCCATGCTGCACAGGACAACAACCAGACAAATGCTAACAGCCCTGGGAAAGTTATGGGAACCCACAACTTTGGTTTATGAAGAACCCATGAATGCTACTACAAGCACAGAAGTCTGAGAGAGAGAGGATTCCATGTAGATGAACAGAGAAGGGGACTTCGGGGACAAAAGTTTGGCAAAGACAAAACGCCCTGAGAACTTGAAGCTGTGCTCAGAGCCTGTGCAGAAGATACAGGGAATGAGCTGAGAAGCAACAGGGAATTAGGGGAAGTGCCTGGACCCTCTTGTGAGTACAAGTTCAGAGAGCCAGCACAGGCTTGGAGCTTGGGAGGGATGAGCAGTTACTGGCGTATCTGGATCAGAGAATGAGCCCAGAACTCTCATGGCAAGACCAAAGCCGAGAGTCTCGTTGGCCTTTGAGTTCCTTAAGTGTCTGGTTCTGTACTTTTCATTGACTGCTAGAGCAATGGCAAGCCAATGACCCTCATCTTTCTCTGAGTGTCGAGTATTCTCTACACAGCTACAGGCTGCTCACACTGAAGCCGGGCATGCTTTCATTCTAGGTATATAATCTGTCGGGTATCTTCTTCAGTCAAATCACAAAGCTCATTCCAATGCTTGCCAACATCACTAGCTGAGAACGCTAAGGGTGTGAGCCACTGGTCTTATACATCCATCGGGTTACTGTTAGTAATTCTGTGACCAGGAATCTACAGCATCAACTAAAATGTAAGTGAAACACACAGTTGGTTCTTGGTGCTACCATGACTGAGGCCATCATCTGCCCCTCACAGAACTCAATGCTGTGACCCTGTTCCACATTACTCTATATTCCAGTGGCAGCCACCAGATGGCAGCAGAGCACCAAGTGGCCTATTTGCCAGGTATAAGGAGCAAGTACCAGAGTTCAGGGGTCCTTGTTTACCCTTAGATAGACACAACTACTGACAGAAACCACAAGTCCTATAAGAGTATTTCCATCTCCAGAGAAAGTACTAGAAGCCCATTTTGGACTCATTGTGTTAGTGGCCAAATTGCTATACTTAGTCTAATAACGGTATACAGACTCCTACCTAAAGCAGATGCTAACCGAGGTCAAATGATCCATGGAGTTTCAGTTCACGTCCAACTCACAGCAAGCCCTTTGGGTTCCTGAATCCACCAGTGGTTATTTTACAAGTTGCAAGTGTGTGCACGTACTCAGCTGCTGCTTGAACCCTCATACTGATTAAGTGCTTGGCTTGAGTGCTGGTGAGGACCCCTTAGCACTCACCTGGATGGAATGGGGTGTTGATATTATGAAAGCATACAGAAGAAGCCCGAGTGATCTCTTGCATGCACTCACACAGCTATGTGATGGGCAGGCCAGTGAGCCCCACGGATGCTCCTGTCTATGCTGCCTTCCCAGTGTTTGGATGACAAGTGTTCTCTCGGGAATGAACTCAGCTCCTCACGCTTGCACAACAAGCCTTTCACCAGTTGAGCCATCTCCACAGCCTAATATGTTTTGACTTTTTTTTGGGGGGGGGTATCATATGATGGTATCTTTGGGGAACTTACAGAGCCTGTCTCTTCCAGGGTTAGCTAATTCCTGAAGATAATCAACTCATTTGGGATCACACGCCTCCTGTGGAAACCAGCCACCCTTTCTATCTAACACTCACAATCCAAGCCAAATTCTTCCTTCTTAAATTATCCCAGGGACAGCTAGGTCCCAAGTCCAAGTCTGGTTCAGCCCATTCTACAGCAGGTAGAATCCCGCCAACTTTGATTATCCCATGGAAACAGCCAAGGCGTTGTCCCCGTGTTCCTCCTCATGCCCACTTCTACTCCTTGTCATCACCAAGGCTTTATACAAATTACTGTGGCTCTGTGTGGTATGGCACGCCGCCTTTTGTTGTAACTAAAGTGATGAAGCCATATTTGCATGGCATTAACTTCTCTGCAGGACCACTCAATTGGCCTCTTAAAGTACTGCAGGCACACTGAGACAACTGTCAGCCACCAGGGTGGCTCAGTGTTTGGTGAAAGGCCAGCTTCTGTCTGCTCTTGCTTGTCACCGGCTTTTCCCATCAGCATTCTCTCCCTGGGGAGTGTGTTTGGGACACGGACAATAACTGCTTTTCCCCTCCTTGATGGATCAGAAGAGGACTGCAGGGTCTTGTCTCGCACAGTTAGTACTTTGCAAAGTCCTACAACCGCCGTATGGTTCGGAAGGCATCCTGTTAGGTGTCATGGGAAGAGGCTTCCAGGGCTAACTGGCAAGCAAATCTTTCTTGGGGAGGGGGGGAGACAGGGAGTGGTTCCTCTGGGTATTCTTTGAGGGCAATGTCAGTGAGCACCAGCAGGGAGTACCACAGATGGCTCTGTAGCTAGGTATCCAGCTTCAAGCAGAATTCTGTATTTGGACAAATCTCCCCTTACTCTGGCTAGCAAATAGTCCTTGGTAAATGAAGGTTTCCCTTGTGTAGACTATTTTGGGCTGGGGACGACTTAGTTGGGCCTCTGACCCTGCTACCCTCTACAGACAGCGCCCCATTTAATTCCTGGTGGTTGGGAGCTTGTCTTAGGACCTCCTCTTGAAAAACCATGACCCCCCCTAACCTTACGGATAGGTCAAGGCCACCTCTCTTTGTGATTGTCTGCCGTGCCGCCGCCATTAGTTCCTGGTCCAAGAGGCTCACATCCTTGTGTAAATGGCCCAGAGCCTCACAACCAAAGCAAAGGGAGAAAGCAAGCCTTTGATTCCTTTCCTCTCGGATGCACCCAGAGAACATTTCCAGTTTGGAATAGGCTGTCACTCTCCTGGTGAATATTCCAGGGCCTCCAGAACCTACAGTTTATCAGCATGTTAAAAATACTCATCTTACAACTTCATTGTTTCTAAATCAGAACACTGAAAACTTTACCCTCTCGGGGCAGACTCTGGCCACTGGGGCAATCAGCAGCTTAGTAGGTAAATGCCAAAAAGGAAAAGTAGAACAGAAAGGAGACAAAAGGAGGAAGAGGGAAGGGAAGCAAAGGAAATAGTATGGAAGGAAGAAAGAAAGGGAGGAAGGGTGGGTAGAAAGAAGGGAGAGAGGGAAAGGGGAAGAGAGAAGGAAGGGAAAGAGGGAAAAGAAAAGAAAGACAAAATAAAGAAAAGAAGGAACAGAGAGGGGAGAAGGAAGAAGGAGAAAGAGAAAGGAAGGAAGGAAGGAAGGAAGGAAGGAAGGAAGGAAGGAAGGAAGGGAGGAAGGGAGGAAGGGAGGAAGGGAGGAAGGGAGGAAGGAAGGGGAAGAAGGAGAAGAAGGGGAAGGGGAAGGGGAAGGGGAAGGGGAAGGGGAAAGGGATGGAAGAAATACATCTAAAATATGTTTAAACTAAAACGAAAATGACAGAGACAAGACTGAAGATGTTCTGAGAGCGGTGTCTCTGGAAGGCTGCCCCTTCCCGTCAGCCTACCCTGGCTTTCTCTAGCTCATTCTGCTCTTGAAGATTTGGGCAATGCATTCTCTCAGTGCCTCCATCAACAGCATCTTGTGTACCATCGTGCTTTGCCTCCAAAGGGATGCAGTAGAACCATCCAGGTCAGCACAGGGTCCTCAGCAGCTTGGACATTGTATAGTACCTTAAACCATCTTAACAGGTTCCAACCTTTCTGTTGGCATGCCTCTTGATACCATCCTCCCCCATGAAAATGTTCAGACAGGATCATTATGGAAATACAAATAGAATATTTATTGAGATTTTTTTTGGGGGGGTCTAATGGCAATATATATCTTAGTTAAAATTTTCATTTCAAAGTCAGAGGCTCTTGAGCCTCTGAGAGCCCTTCACTGGAACTGTGCATGGCTTATCAACTGCTCATGCCTCCTAAAAGCTACAAAGAGGCCAATGGTTCTGACATAGAACCTGCCCCATGACGCTAGAAACACTTCAAGATGTGACAACGACAAACGGTTTCCGAACACATTCCGTACACATCCAAGAAAAAAGTGATTCTCAGAGTTAGGAGATGACCTAAAGAATTTGGGGAAAAAAATCTTTCCTACCTGTCCTGAATAAACTATGCCCTGAATAAACTCTATTCTATACTATACTGGCCCCTCAGGGGGAATGGATGGCTCAGCATGGGACCGCCAAGGCAGCCCCTCCTCCCCATACCTTACAACACCTCCACAAAACATTTCCCTCCTCTCTTTATCTTTTTATAAACATATCACTGTCCAATCCAGAAAGCAAACACCATGCTGGTAAGATGAGGAAGGAAAAGGAAGCCTGATACACTGTTATAAGAGAGGTGACTGGTGGCCGGGCGTGGTGGTGAAAGAAAAATTAAAATCAAGGTCAGGCATAGGGTAGTGAGCACTGCCTAACAAGCTCAGGCATGCCCGGGCTTATCCCTGCTGAGCAGGGGGCCATCTGGATGCTGGCATTTCTTTGTCTTCCTAATATGGTTAGAGGATAACCAGATGCTCCGCCCAAGGAAGAGCTGTAACCCTCACGTGTTCTTTACTGATTTTAAAACTACCCAATCATGTGTGACTGCATCAGTTCTTCCCACCCACCTCGCCATTTATTATATAAACCCCTGACTCCTGCGCTTCAGGGCCGGTTCCTCTGTCTCCACTCGGAGAAAGGTGTTGACCCGGAGCTCCGCCAATAAAGTACCTCGTTGCATAACGCCGGTCTCTCGAGCTTCTTTGGGTGCTCATCGTCCTGAGAAACAAGTGGGGGGGGGGTCTCCTCAGGGAGGTCTTTCAGTGGCACATGCCTTTAATCCCAGCACTTGGGAGGCAGAGGCAGGAGGATTTCTGAGTTCGAGGCCAGCCTGGTCTACAAAGTGAGTTCCAGGAAAGCCAGGGCTATACAGAGAAATCCTGTTTCGAAAAACCAAAGAGAGAGAGAGAGAGAGAGAGAGAGAGTTGATTGGTGCTTCTATTATGGAAATTACTTTGAAGGTTCCTCTCAAACCTAACATTAGACCTACTATATGATCCAGCAGCCACTGTGGGTATACATGCAATGAAAGCAGTCAGTATATGATAGAGCCCCATACACCCATGTGTAATGTGAGGCCATCCATAGCAGACAAGCTTTGGAATCAGCCTAGACACCCAGCGATGGGTGAATCATCATAGATTACTCAGCTATAAAAAAACGGAACCATGCTATTTGCAGGAAAGTAAGTGTATCTGGAAATCATCCTGTTTAAAGGAGAGAAGCCAGACTCGAAAGAAAGAAAGAAAGAAAGAAAGAAAGAAAGAAAGAAAGAAAGAAAGAAAGAAAGAAAGAAAGAAAGAAAGAAAGAAAGAAAGAAAGAAAGAATTACATGCTTCCTTCCACGAGTGGAATCTGCTCAAGGAAAAAGTCACAAAAACAGAAAAGGGATTATTGAGGCAGAGAAGGGAAACTAGCAGGCTTGGAGACATAAGAAGACAATAAGGGTAAATATTATTAAAGAACATTATATGGATGCATGAAATTATTACAGTAAAGTACATTATTTTCTGTAATTATATATACTAATAAAAATTTACAAACTTGTCCAATAAAAAAAATGTCTCATGCTAGCTACTATTAAGACAGCAATACCTGGCTACCTACAGACCACCCTGATAGTTTCAGACCTGAGCCCATGATTTGTCCTGTCCAGTTGCCATGCTCAGCATAGCTGCTGGGAGCTTCAAGGTGGGATGGAGTGGAAACTGAGTGTTCTAGCACATTCCTCCGGCAGGAGAACGTGACTTCTGTGCTATCTCTTGCCAGATGATATGGGGTTGGAGGAGGTTACCTTCCCCTCAGACCCCTCAGTTACCTGAGGAGCCTTTTAGAATTGGCTAGCTAAAACCTGATGGGATGCCCCAGACTATGCAAATGACTCTTCTTGTCAGCCTATGTCTTTGAGCTCTGCAGAATGTGTCTGCAGCTGCTTTGGGTCCTTAGTGAGACTGTCTCTGATGAAGGGTGGAACCCAGGAAACAATTCACTGTCTAAACCTTAAAAAAATTCATCTTCATATGGGTTACCAGTCTAGCAAGTGCCTCTGTCTTGACATTTATTATAAACCATTGGACATTTGCCTAACATTTGTTCTCTTCATGTTGAAAAAAAAAATTGGAGAATTTCCCATCTCCTAGATACTCATTGTGTAAATCAAACTCGCACATGTCTCTACATGTATCAAGCTCATAACACGAGGCCATTCTATCTCCTAATTCCTTTTAGAGATCGGCATTACTGAGAACTGCCAAGGTACACATGTCACTCTCAGAACCCGAAGGCATAGCTGATAGAAGAAACGTCATTCAATAGGACGCTCATGTCCCAGAAAACTAGGTTAATTGGAGGATGAAATGGTTTCCTCAGACAACTCCCTTTAAATAATAACTCTAACTTTTCAAATAACCCCCTAAAGAGTGTCTGATTTTCACTAGGACTTAGCCTTTCTTTATGAGTTTTCCATGTTGCCATCACTCCACAACAACAGAAGAAACAGTGGAGAGTCCAAAGTCTTAATGACAGATAAACTATAAATGCTCATCAGTCAAGGACCTGCTCATGGGATACAGGACCCATTTGAACCTCGACTTTCACTAAAACAACAGCAAAAACACTTAGTGCATCCACAGACTGTTCTGGCTGACCGACCATTCATCTGATTATTTCTTGGATTTCGGCGCTTTCGTTGATTTGCAATACAGAAGCCCAGATTCTCCAGAGACATCATAGCTTTGCCAACGCATTTAACAAAGGAACCATTAAGACAGTAAAGAGACGACCTACAGAATAGGAGAAAAACTTTGCCAGCTATTCATCTCACAAGGGATTAAATTCCAGAATATGTAAATATAAAGAACTCCAAAATTTAAACACCAAAAAAGTAAATAAACAAATAAACAAATAAATAAACTAACCAATAGGTATACAAACTAACTGAATAGACCCTTTACAACTGCTATAATAGACATCAATTCCAGTAGGGTTTCTCTTGGATGGAAAAGGTATCTCAGAGGACATGGTACTGTCTCAGAAGCTCACCACTGGCTATGACATAGCCTCAGCTCATATGACCCCACAGCTTACGAGTGTGACATGAAAGCTATCAGTATCTAAGAGCCAGGCAAACCTGCCAGGTCTTGAGAACAGGAGTCAAATCAACCTTGTGTTGGCATTCCCTTGAGTACCTAATACTGCACTTGCCTAGAATGGGTACTGCATAAATATAGAACCACTAGTTCCCAGTTCCCAGTTACTGCTGTCTCTGCAGGCTCCTGAGAAATTCTTTTCTACTTTGGTTAAGAAAGATGTCCCCACGGGTAGAACCCTAGACTTCCCTCCAACCTGGCAATTAACTTCTGCACTGTCATCTGAGATAAGCTTACCCCCTTATTGTGAACCACTTCCTAGAGGGCAAACACTATAGCAGCCTTGATTACATTCCTGTTAGCCAATAGCCTGCATTTTTTAGATAAATAAAGGAATTAGCAATGAGCCAGTGAAATAGGAGAGGTCCCACAAGCTATTCTTATTCCTCCATCCTCTTTGAAGCATCCCCCTACATAGAAATGGCTTGGCTCTGTAGATCCCTGTGCCCCTAATGGCCTTTCCAGAGTTGTTTCTGGACATCTCACCCAAACATCTTCAGAGTATATGTGAAGGAGCATGAACACATGCCAACCCACACAGTGACAGTGTCATCACAAAGACAGGGGCACTTATCTTTTCCCTTCCTCCCTTTCCAGAGCAGCAAGCTGAGCTTTGGTAACCTGGAAGTGAAAGGCTAAAACCTTAAACAAGACACTCTAGAACCATCTTCCGCTCTAAGATAATAAGGTGACATATAGGCATTTGTGTGTACTTCTGTGTGTTATATGCCATGAGATTGTGTGTGTGTGTGTGTGTGTGTGTGTGTGTGTGTGTGCATGTGCGCATAGAAGTAGGTTCAGAGAGAGGCTATATAAAAAAGTATTAAATTATGTGGACTCCTTTAAGAAATCTTTGCTGCTAAAAAATAATGTACTTTTAAAAAGTTCTAAGATAGTCAAAAAGCTTGATTTGAGGGATCATTGATCTTAAAAGAGCAAAACTATTAACACCTACTGCCCTACCACCACCACCACCTCCACGTCACTACCCTCTAGCATCGCCATCTCTAGCACCCCCTCCCCTACCACCACCTCTATCACCACAGAAAGCTTTTTCAGAAAGAAGAGTAGTGTTTGCAATAACTGTTAAACAAAGACAAGCCAAATTGTCTGTCAATGATTGGCATTCTAGTATTACAACCTACCCCCCCAAAAAAATCCCTAATAATCTCTTCTTGATTAGTCTAAACTAACACTAAGAGTTATTTCTTAGATTGATTCAGAATCTGAAACCATTGAACACACCTAACAAAAGGAGTTGACAGTAAATGGTTTGAAAAGCTCTTTCTCTTGCAAGTCAAGGAATTTTTAAGAGCTCCTCAGTCTGCCTTCTTACACAGCAAAGCTGTAGTGTCAACACTGTCTCTGGATGCTCTACAAAAGAGAGACTTTAGCAGCAGGTGTCTTTTGATTTGCTACATAGGGATTCAGAAACCTCAGAATTAAAACTTGGAATGCACGTTCTTCTCATAGTTCCAGCATGAGTACCTGTTTACAGCACACACAGGATCTTACTGTTTGTTTAGCCTGACCCCCCACTTCCACTTCCGTTTCCTCTGTCACTTGGAAAGGCTTCCTTCCATGTACTTATCTGACCAATAGGTTGATACTGCTTTAATAAAGTAACTCAGCACTTTCTTCTGTTCATGAGGTCACTTCCAAAGAGGTGGGTGGGTTGATGGCTAGGATGGCTTAATAGTATTGCTCTTAGCTAAAGCTAACCTCGGAGCTCAAACACACCCACTCAAACACTTGCTGGTGGTCTCAGGACAAGCAGTTATGTATAAAAAGCATGTGACTAAAACCAGCTTTGAACGTGATATTCTTTCCTAGTGACCAACCAGCCTGGATGAGAGAGGCATTCAGTCACTGGTGGGCAACTACCAAGTCATCAGTAATATTCATTGTACTCTTCACTCACACGCCAACCCACCAAAAGCCAGGGTGCATTTGTTATTTCAACTCTTGGATAAAGAATTTAAGCAATGACAAATTACCAATCTAATGAGAAACACCGAATTCAAAAAAGACACTCACACAAAGGACACACTCTCACCCAAATGCCTGTTTTCTAAGAAACCAGCTTAAGATCTCAGTAGGAGATCTAAACAGCTCAGCACCAGGAAAGACTTCAGCGGGCTTCGTGCAGGAGATGCTGTTGTTAAGCGCTGTACTGTGCACAGAGTAGCCACGTAGGGGCTGGGGACAGAGATTGGCTAGTGTGGACTGTAACTAAGTTCGATGCTTGCTGTGGCCAGGATCCCCTACCTACATGTATTCAGAGTGAGACTCTACCTACAACACGATGACCTGAGTGCAATCTCTCTGATGACTTGAAAGCAAATATTTTCAAATATAATTCCATAGTGGAGAGTTATCTCGCCACCACCCCTGGGGCCCACAGATTCACCTGCCTATTCAGTAAATCCAGGTGGCTCACAGCAACCAGGAACTCAGAGACAGATTTCAGCAACTTCAGTCACTCACTTTCCAAATATTGCCTGAAGCCAGCCAGGTGGGGAGAGATCAGACCATGGACATTGGGAGTCCTGGGTGTAAATCATCAGCTCTGTGAATCCTGACCCATTTACTATTGGTAAGTGCAAATTTCTCTGTTTATGAAATGGCAAGAGACACTGGAGAGAATATGGAAAGGCACTACAGGAAATGGGTTCTTTCCTCTGTTCATACATAAAGGTCGCTGCTGGGCATCTTTGCAAGGCTGACCTACTCTTTGACTGTGGCCACTGGATGGGAAAGGAGGAAGGCTCACAGCAGATGCAAATCCCCCAGCCTTTGGATTCCACCCAGCACCTTCCCTCCCGGAACTGGCTCTCCCTGAGGGGTGTGGCTGGGAGGAGCGTGAATTAGGTATGTGAGCTGTAAAAGCCACTTGAGCTCCTATATAAATAGTGCAACCTGCGCCCCAGTGTGAGGACTGGAAGCCTGCATTCCCCAGCACACCTGGATCGGCACACTCCCAGAAAGGTGAGCCTGGCTCTTTTAAACATTGTGTGTGTGTGTGTGTGTGTGTGTGTGTGTGTGTGTGTGTGTGTGTGTGTATAAATACATAAAATCATTATTGTTATTATTAATTAGTGTGTATGATTTCAGGGAGGGGGGCTTATATGCCAAGAGCAGAAGATAACATGTAAAAAGCTGATTCTCACCTTCTACCTTTACACGGGTTCTGGGCATCGAACTCAGGTCATCAGGCCTGTGTGGCAAGTGCTTCCATCCTCAGGGCCACCCTGCCAATCCCCTCTTAAAGGGTTATTTTATCTACTTCTTAGCCCCTGGATCTCCTTGGGTCCGGACCACACTATGGGAACATGAAAGCTATGTCACAATGCCAGGAGCAACAGGTCTGTCTCTGGCTCTTTCAGCCTCCTGTCTCAGTCAAGCTTTAGTCTAAACTCTCCCGGGGCCTTTTCCTTTTCTTACTTTCCACGTGGGCAGAGATGAAATTGTGGTGATTTCCTGGGCTCTTCCTACCTTTCAGACAAAAGTTCTCAATTTTTTTTAAAGCATAGATTTAATGTTATTAAAAGAACTATCTAGTGATTGTGTTTGATGCCATACCAAACCTTGTACAGTCCGTTGTTTCTTTTTTTGCTATTTTCTGAAGAGTTAGAAAAAAGGCAGAAAGAAAGAAGTGAGCACTAAGGACTGACAGAAAGGGGACACACGGTGGCTTTCCAGACTACCCTCTTTGCCCATCAACGGACCCTGATCAACTTGCTTATCTGTCTGAGCCCTAGCTGTCCCAGCCTGAGGGTGTTACATTAACGGCCCCCGTGCAAGCTCCTCTGTGTATTAAGAGGGGTGAGAATCAAATGCTAGGGCACCGTTTAACACCTAGGAGTTGGTAAACAATCACGTGCGCCTCCTCTGCCTTTATCTGTAGCTTTATACCTCATAGAAACCATGTCATTTAATACACCATTGAAAGTCATTTTATTTTTGTTATAGACATATAGAAAAATAAAGGCATTGATTAAATACTCCCTGTATGCCTGGCGCGTGCCACTGAACTCAGTCACGATCCTTACCTTCCACCTTGCAGTCTATATGATCTGAAACCCATCCCTCTCCACCCTGTTTCACATTGACCCCATCAAGGTCAGTGGCCTCCCCCACCTCCTTGCCTTCCTGGGGCTCTTCCTCATGACTTTCCCCTTCCCTTCACACAGCCACACCCAGCCCAGTATGTCAAACCCTGGGCATGTTCAACCCTGAGTCAACATATCTTTTTCATGACACTTCTTTGACTCTTACTACATCCTTTCCCAACTGGTGGTCATTGGTACCCACGTGGATGAAGGAGTAGAAACTCAACTCTCTCTGGAGCTAGCCAAGGGGTCAGTGGTGGTTTTATTCAACAATTTCTAGAAGGGAAGAGTGGCTTTTCCAAGATGATACGGAGGGCTAAGAAGGGAGAGAGTCCCTAGCTGATGCTATTTAAATTTCTCTGACTGTATCCTACGAATCTCTAAGGTCTGGGACTTTCTCACTCTATGGGGGGTACTAACCTTCAGGATTTTGCTTTGTTTTAGGCACTTGGAGCTTGTTGCATGAGTAGATCAAGGGCTGAGAAAGTGAGAAGCTGAGTGAATGGGGAAGGGTCCTGAGCTCTGGCCGTGGGGAAGGGAAGGAGGTGTAACTTTCTTTAAAGTGGAAATGAGAGCAGGCGGGCCTGCTTGGCAGACCTTAAAGCGGGCCAGCCCTGCTGGGGTGGAGGGAGGCAGCCTGCAGTCTCCAGCCATTGGATGCTGCCACTCATTCGCCTGCCTTTGCCAAACAGGTGTCCTGTCCACCCAGCCATCGCCATGAGACTGCACAGCCTCATCCTCCTCTCCTTCCTTCTCCTGGCTACTCAGGTGCTCGCAGAAAAGGTCAGAAAGAGAGCCAAGAATGCACCGCACAGCACAACGGAGGAGGGGGTAGAGGGTACATCTCCCTCCTTGGGGAAGGCCCAGAATAAGCAGAGAAGCAGGACATCTAAATCTATGACCCATGGCAAGTTTGTCACCAAAGACCAAGCTACATGCAGATGGGCTGCAACGGAGGAGAAGCAGGGTATCAGCTTGAAGGTCCAGTGCACACAAGCCGATCAGGAGTTTTCTTGTGTTTTTGCTGGTGACCCAACCGACTGCCTTAAACACGACAAAGACCAGACCTACTGGAAACAGGTTGCCCGCACGCTGCGCAAACAGAAAAATATCTGTGGGAACGCCAAGAGTGTCCTGAAGACCAGAGTGTGCAGAAAGAAATTCCCAGAGTCTAACCTCAAGCTGGTCAACCCCAATGCACGTGGAAACATGAAGCCCAGGAAGGAGAAAGCAGAGGTCTCCGCAAGGGAGCATAACAAGGTCCAAGAAGCTGTCTCCACGCAGCCAGACAAGGTCAAAGAGGACATCACACTCAGTCCAGCTGCGACCCAGACCATGGCCATCAAAGATGCAGATTGCCTAGAGGATCCAGATGTGCTCAACCAGAGGAAGACGGCCATGGAGTTCTGTGGGGAATCTTGGAGCTCCATCTGCACGTTCTTCCTCAATATGTTACAGGCTACGTCATGCTAATGAAGTCAGAGGGAGCAGGCTAAGATATGTGGTTATCAGAGCCCCACTGTCTGCTGGAAACTTCCCATGTTCCCCTCAAGATACAGACATTTCTAATATGGGAACTAGATGAAGTATTTAAAGAGATTTTGTAAATTTTGTTTTTGTGTTTTAAAATTTGCTTTTTTTTTTTTCCACATCCTTGGATATGCTTTTCAGAGACTCTTTACCTCAGCGTATTCTTCCATGGACCACAAGCCTAGGTACATATAAGTAGTGGATAAATCCATGTGATAATATGCAAGCAAGGAATTGTTGGCTGTATTTTCCAGGATAATAAAGTTCTGGGCATTCTCAGAAATAACACTGTTTCCTTCTGATACTTCTTCTGAAAGAGCGTGTGGCTCATTTTCAGCAGGCTTCCAGATCTGAGTAGATGAGACTACATGGCTGACTTCAGGGTTTACCTATCCAAAATTATCTCCTGAGGCCATCCAACCTATATTTTGTTTGTATCCACTGCCCTGTATTATTTGATGTGTTAGTGAAATGTCGCCATCATTATCTCTTTTCAGATGGGATGCCCTGGGCATAGTGACTTCTCAAAGTGTCACAGGTGATTAGAGAGAAGGCAGTAATTCCTTAGAACCAGGAATATTTTATTAATTTTGTTATTGTCATTACTGTTAGTGTTATTGTATGTAAGTGGATGTAATGTGTGAGGGTGCATGCAGGCCCTGGTGTGTGTGTGAGCATTGGAGGGTTGCTTTCATTTTTACATCAATCCCAGAGGTGAAAAGTCCTATGACCCAAGCTTTTTACCCACTGAACCATCTCACTAACCCTGGGACTCAGAAATGACAGCCACTGAGAACACAGGCTTGAGGATACACCTTGATGTCCCCATGGCCATCCAGCATATGTAGAACTGTCCTTACAGAGCCTGTTGGGGACAGAGACCTGGTAAGCATTGTCCTGTGATAACAGCTGTAACAGGAGGTGGGCACTGCAGGGGAAACCAGAGAGATGTGAACGATGTGGGCTGAGCTTCACAGGGAAGCAGTGGTAGAGCTGGGCTCTGGAGAGAGCATCTTTACTATGAGATGGGGGTGCTAGAGTGATGGCTTAGCACTTAAAACCACTGGCAGCTCTTTCAGAGGTCCTGGGTTTGACCTCCAGCACCCACATGGCAGCTCATGTAGCTCCAGTCTCAGGGGATCCAACAAACTCTTCTGATATGCAGACATACACGGAGGTAAAACACTCATACCTACAAGACAATAAAATAATATTAACACAGTTTTTTAAGATCAGATGAAATCAAGTACAGTAAGATACAGTCGAGTCCCAGAAGCTGAGAGTGCTCGGTGGCTTGTTGAGACACATAGTCAAGACGACTCTTGGTTGTGTACATGCTAGTAGAAAAGTGATGAGGCTAGTTTGAGTCCAGAGTTGAGGAGAAAGGACTAGTCTCAATGCCTTGTTATGTATGTTTCACCAAGTGGGAAAAGCCATTTAGCGGAAAGCCTACCCTTAGCATTTCTGACAGTATCAGAGAGGAGCCACAGCTATGACACCAGCAGAGGCTTTTGTTGCTTCCCAGGACACATGTGGAGGGATGTAGGAGGCCTCACGGTGACATCTGCAGCTTTGTAAGACGAATAAGAGTTATGTGAATTCACGGTGCTTGTGATAACATGCATAGTGCTTGCACAAGCTCAAGCCAGACAAAACTCCCAGCATAGTGAGGAGAGGTGGTAAGGGAGTCCGAGCCTAACTAAGGAGCTATTATCAGTTGATAGGCACAGGGAGTGGGGAGGTTTTTCTAAGTGTGTGGCCCTTAAAGGTAGGTCAACCGCATTCCAGTGAGAGGCCATGCATGGGCGGATAGGGAAGATGGGGGGAGATCTGGGAGCAGCTGGGTAGTTAGGGGAGGGGAGTAAATATGATCAAAATAGATTACTAATTCTTGAAGAATTAGTAAAAAAAGAAAAGAAGAAAGAGAGAGAGAGAGAGAGAGAGAGAGATTAAGACAAACAAAACAAAACAAAACATCACCACCAACAAAACAATAACCAAACAAAATCCAAAACTAAAGTTTCTCACTTGCTATGGGCCTGGTTCTTTGCCAAGACTCTCCCATAATTATATCCGTTCCCTCCCAGTCTCATTCATTCAAATGTGGTTTGTGGAGCATGGATTCCTCCTAGGTGTGTGTGTTCCAGGTGTTAGGCCCACAGCGAGGTACTCACACGGACAGCTGTTCTGCTGTGACGGCTCTCACTGGCGCGGGGAGTGGTGATAAATATGATTCTATGAGACTTAGAGAAGGAAAGGGGGGTTAGGGATGGGGGTGGGGGTGGTAGACGTGAACCCGTGGGAAGGAGTTTTACATGGCCAGCCAGGGACCTCTCTCTAGAGGGAACCTGAACCTAGATCTAAAGAGAGGGAGCCAGCCAGGTGATATTCAGCGTTAAGAATGTTCCAGAAGTTGCTGTCCGAGCAAATGGTCTGACGTTGCAGGTAATTTCTTTGTTCTCTCTTAAGTTTCCAATCTTTTCCAGGCCCTCCTCCCAGACTTAAGAAATAACATCAGGGAAACCAGACAAATGGATCCTCATCCTTACGATCTATTCCCACGATGGGGACTGTGCTCGACACACTAGTGGAGTGGCAAAGACTGGCCTGCCATCACAAGGTGGGGCTCAAGAATCTAACTATCAGCTTCAGGAATTGAACCGACCTCCCAGCTCCCCCTGCTGTATCTTGGGTCCTGACTCTCCCTCAGAGGCATGGACCTTTAAAGGTTGACCCTGAGTTTGGAGCCACGTTGGGAGGTGGTAGAACCCTTAGGAGCTGGGACTTCGTGGGAGTGAGTTGGGTCATCAGGGATGTGCCTTCAAGGCTTTCACTGGAAAGCCAGTCTCTCTCTCTCTCTCTTTTTTTTTTCTTTTTTCTTTCTGCCTGGCATTTGATTCCATCATGGTGTGCTGTAGCACAGCAGATGCTAAAGGACAGGGCCAAGGGTCAGGTATCAGAACCTATTGAACCAGGAGCCAAAATGAACCTGTCCTCTTACTGTAGTGTAGGGTACTTGCTTAGTATACATGTATCTCTCAGGTCATTTTTTTTAGGTTTATTTATTTATTATTGTATGTAAGTACACTGTAGCTGTCTTCAGACACACCACAAGAGGGCTTCAAATCTCATTACGGATGGCTGTGAGCCACCATGTGGTTGCTGGGATTTGAACTCAGGACCTTCTGAAGAGCAGTCGGTGCTCTTAACCACTGAGCCATCTTACCAGCCCCAGTATCAAACTTTAAAAAAGAAATCAGTTGCCCATTACACTGTCCCCTTCATAGCGTGGGTGCCCACCCCAAGTGATCATTCAGAGTCTATGCTGTGAGATTAGATTGTAGAGGGAAGAGATTGTTTTTGTAATGAGATTTCTTAGATGGTAGGAAGTGATTTCCTTCTCCTTCACTTTAGTTTGACTTTGGTTTTGTTGTTGTTTGTGTGCTATTAACTGTTGTTTGTGATCGTGGTCTCAGTATGCAACCTAGGCTATCCATAAGCTGAGTCTGTACCTCAGACTGGCTTCAAACTCACAATCCTACTGCCTCAGTCTCCTCAGGACTAGCAATTTGGACATGTCTCAACACGTTTACCTCAGTTTTACATTTTATAGGTGGCCAAGTGCCACCGTTAATGATCACCTACAAGGTGACAATGACATTGTCCTCATTCTCTTACTTAATCTCTCAACAACCATGACAGGACTCCTCAACATCCCATCCTAAATGAAGGGACTGAGGCTCGGAAAAGCTGAATGATTCTGAGAGCCACGAAACAGCAAAAGCGAGTATTCCGTGAGGAGAATACTTGTTTTGGGAGCTCATGAGTCCTTCTAATGGGGGAACCTGAGAGTTTTCTTCACTGAGTAAGACTGACGGTTATGATATTCAGACATGATGTGCACTTGGATGTGCACAGGGTCCACCAGTCCCCTCCCCATGTGAAGCCCCTTCCAAGGTTTACGAAGAGAACATTCTAGAAGCTAACACTTGTGTCTCTGTTCAACTTTTCATTCTAATCACATCCCAAGGGAAGGTGGTAAAGTTTTAAGAAAAAAATAAGCAAAAGATAATCCAGAGTTTATGTAGAATTCTACCTAAATTGTCACTGTGCAGTTGCCCTGAGGTCTCTCTGGGAGTAAAATACAGGGGCTTCTAGCTGGGCAGTGGTGGCACGCCCAGCACTCGGGAGGCAGAAGCAGGTGGATTTCTGAGTTCAAAGCCAGCCTGGTCTAAAAAGCAAGTTCCAGGACAGCCCAGACTACACAGAGAAACCTTGTTTCAAAACAAAACAGCCTCCCCCCCCCAAAGGAGTGCGTTTTCTCTCTCTCTCTCTCTCTCTCTCTCTCTCTCTCTCGTGTGTGTGTGTGTGTGTGTGTGTGTGTGTGCTGACTGGAGGCATATGTGCATCCTCTCAAGCCACCAGGAGAAGTAATATCTAAGCACCCATAATTCAGCAGGGGGGGCCTCTTCCCTCCAGCGTCCTAGCTCTGCCTGGATACTCACCGCAACACTAGTACAAACTTGAATGGCTGGAATCAGGCACATCTCACCTGGCCTCTTTCCCATCCACCTTCTTTCATTACCTTCCCTCCTAAATTGCTTTCTGCAAAATAAACAAGAAATTCAAAATGTCAGGGGTTAAAACTCCTGCACATGTACAAATTTGGCCACCTGATGGTGTCTTGGCTTTTCATATCTCTGTGTACACCCTGAAATATCTTCCTCAATAGCCTTTAAATATCTTCCTCAATAAATACGTCATATACAAGCATGTATGAGAACATATTTGTTAGGGTCCATTTAAATAGAGACTCGAAGCACAGGAGATTCCCTAAAAAAGCTGATTTGGGATCTGGATTGTTGGATGTGGGCTATCCAGGGCAAGTTTTCACAAAGGTCTTGGAAATGTGTGTGATAATGCAGCACTCAAGCCTATCTGGCCCACCAGCATAGTGCTAACACTCAGTGCCAGGCTCGCCACAGGGTGTGTCTTCCACAAATATTGCTTTAGGGAACGAGAGAAGAAATCATGGCAAGGACAAAGAGAGACTTCAGGGTGAAAGAAACCTGGGTTAGAGTTACTGACTGTGCCTGCTGGGGCAAGTTTTTCCATCTCAAGGTCAGCTCATGGTGACATAACCTTCCAATTTCTTTGTCAGAATTCTTCCGGCTTATATTAGACACTTCTCAAACTTCATATTCAGTTCACCATCAAGTCCTGTCCTCTCTACCTTCAAACCAGGCTTCAAGATCCGAGCCATGACCCCTTGCCACCACAGCCTTGTCGAAGCTCGGCCTCTTTCACCTGGGTGACGGTAGTAGTGTCCTGATGGGTCTCTGTGTTTCTGGTTTTTAATCGAACATAGTTCATTTTAGCATAGTGACAAACATAAAATTAAAAATAAAATAAAATCCCTTTTACTTTGTCAAATCATTTTTTTTTCTTTTGTAAAACTCCCTTTAAGAGTTCATGTCTCACTCAAAATAAACACTAAAAGGTCTTTTGGATGCTTTACAAAGCTCTGTGACCTCCTTCCCTCACTGATTGCCGGTACTATTCCCTGTGTGATAACCCCATGGTTTCGTTGCTCTATGCTGCTTGTGAAACCTGCCCTACACACCCCTTTGTACCTTCTAGGCACTACATCAGGAAAGATCTCTTACCTTTTTCAGATCTCTGCTCAGAGCCACCTTAGTTCCCAACCCTTACTCTGCATTTCTCATCCCAGTCACCAACTTGGCTTGAGTTAAAGTAATGGATTGCCAAGGGTTCAATAGGGGCCCTAACTAGCAGAAGGGTCTGGGGACTGCCCTGCAGAGAGACGACTGCCTTAAACCAAAGGGATCGGGACTGTGAGGGGTGTTTTCTCAGAAGGCAAGGGGCAGAAGATTCTGGTCCCCATTCAAAGGCTGTGCCAGGTCTTCCTAGCAGACTCAGAGCTCCATCAAGTAGTTGGCATTTCCTGCAGGTAGCTCATAAAGGCTGGGCTTGGCAGAGTAGCCATGGAGAAGAAGTGGTATACAGTGCTGTGTCCTCCAGCAAATAGAGGTGTGGATGCAGATGCTGACTCAGCTACTTTCTAGCCTCAAGAGCCCTGGGCATATTGTTTAGCATCCCTAAGACTTGGTTTTATTTCCTAAGCAAGCACGATTGAGTGAGCATATGCAGGTTATTGATGAACAGATACAGCAAGGACATCGAGGGTTCTTGGGCCAGGTCACTAGGGGCCAGGCGTTTGCTATACAAAGGAATGACTTCCCGGCTTCCCACAGCCTCCCACCCAGAAGTGAACCTGCAACGGCTACCCTGGATCACACAGAGCAGTAGCTTCTAGCCATGATTCACTCCATAAAGCAACAGTCTTGACACGAGTGGCACCATTTTGAGTCCCAAGAAAGCATGACTTTGCGTATTGTTAACCCAACTAAACAACCCGTCATTGGCCAGCACACTCAGAAAACACACACTGAGAAATGACTTACTGGTGACAGTAAGATTGATGCTCGTGAATAAGCCAATCCCATCAGAGAAGTAGGAGAATTAAAAGAAGGTGCTTCTGAATCACATTTGATATGATACCCCGGGACTATAAAAGGAAAAGCACCGTGAGATTGAGCTGTGTTAATTGTACTGACCCATCACCTGGTTACTTCTTATGAGTCTCTTCCAGGAAGAAGGCCAGCAAAGGACGTCTGCCTCTGTCCTCAGGGTCCAGCTTGCAGGCAATTTCTCTTGCTTGCCGTGACACTTAACCCCACTTCCGACTGACAGCTGTCCCTGGCTGGCCACTAAAACACACATTGGCCACTCTGGACCTCGAACATCTTTGTAACCCTGCTTGTGAAGACTCTTTCCCATCTGTGTCAGCTCTCTGTCGCTGATCAATCCTTAACCGTCTTACAAATCTGATATGCATAGGTTTGTATAAAGCAAAATGCCTATGAGAGTTAAGATGAGCAACTCAGACTGAAATGAAAGAACCCGCGACTACCAATGACTCTCGGAAGAAATCAAAACACACTTGACAAAGCAGCAGCCAGCCAAACCTGACATAGATTGTCAACTTACAGTTAATAAAGTTTGATATCCCAGAAAACGCAGGGGCAGCCATCTACGTTTTTGACCGAGGGGACTCATGACAGCTACAGTTACCCATATCATGCAGCTGAAGCCGAGAGAGATAGGGAACTTCGCACTGTCATAGTTGTTAAGCACCAAAATGGAACGGAAATCCAGGCACCATCATCTTAAGGACCTTGCTGTTGACCACTGTGGAGCTGTGAAGAGCTGAGGGCTAGGAGCATAGCTGATGTGCAAGCATGCATAGTCCCCGGTTTTGACGTCAAGTACCACTGGAGAAGAAGAGAGAGAAGATGGATATGAAAGATGGGGGGAAAAAAGAGGAGGAAGAAAGGATGGTGAAGGATGACATAGAGAAGGATGAGAACACCAACGTAACTTTGTCACTGGGATGCAAACAAGGTTGAGATTGAGGTAGCAGGGGGCAATCAGAAAGGAACACTGGGTGTTTGAGAATATGTGAGTAGCAATCAAAGCCAGGAAAGGGTTCTCTAAAGAGGAAACAGGTGAACCGAGACTCTTAGAGTCAGCCTGTTTGGGGAGACCAAAAATCAGGGCGTGGTTCAGACAGAGTTTTAGAGAGAGAGAACATACTTGTGATAAAAAAGAGCCAGATTTTAGGTCTCTAAATACTGATATCATGCCCCACCCCCTATAGCCTCATCTATATGAAAAGATGGCACACTGAGGTCTAGCTTATCCTACATGGACTGGGGAGATTTCTATGGGACAGAAGCCCCCATTTGTGCTGCTTTGAGGCTGAGCATTTGGAGGAGCAACTCAGGAATGAGGATGCCTCCGCTGTGAGCCACAGGTGAGCAGAAAATGAGTCTGTCTAGCTTCCTACTCTCTTCTTGGGACTTAGCACCCACCTGGCTCCCAGCAGATGTTCAATAAATCTCAGAGATAACAGCAGGGTATCTCAACCTCCTGTTGACAGTTGGAGCTGATAACATTTTGTGCCGTTTACGCAGCTGGCAAGAACATTCTTAAGTGCTAAACTCCAGGAGCCTAGGGCCACCTTCTCCTCATTTGGGACAGTAAAAATTAGCACCCCCCCAGGAGTTGCTAAACATCCCTAAAGGGAGGGTCATCCCCAGCTGAGAACAGTTGGACCATTGGGTAATGATTGCCCTTCTCAGCTCCCTTAGGCTGCTTCTCTGTTCTTCTGGGAGGGAAGAGAGAAGATGGGATTTTGCGAACAAATCCATTGACTATAGGATGCAATGGAAGTGTGCTAGGGAGAACAAAGTGGCAAGTGGGCAGTTGGCCATGTGAAACGACATGTTTCAGTTGTGTTCTGCCCTACGCCATTATCTGTTGACCATCACACTCTTCACAGCTTTGTAGGTTGAAGCAACGGAGAGTGTACTGCCTCATGGGTCCATTCTAAGGTCCAGGGGTTATACAGATGGGTTTTTGGCAGAGTCTTTAGGTGATGTAGGATGGTGGAAACTCAACTAAATGGGCTTTTACAGCAAGCACACTATTAACCTAACCCATGGACGGTTGATAAATCAACCATGTGACATGGGCAGCCAAGGTGGAGCTACACTCCACTGGGCACCGATCCAAGCGTTTCCATAGCGTTATCTCATTTTATCTCCACAAATACCTATCTGTCAGAACTGTCCTAAAATTAAAAAAAAAAAAAAGCAGGGCTACAGGGAGCCCCCATGCTTACCAGGGACACTGCATTGCTGAGAGGCAGAGACCAGGGCTATAGTGATATGTCTAGTAAAGCCTTTGTGTCTGGCTTTGAGGGAAAGGTTTCAGCAAAGCCTTTGCTATGTTTGGGTCAATCAATTGAGGCTGAGAAATTGTTCTGAGACTGTTTGAACCTTGAAGAGGTGTTGTCTCCCTGGAAAGTCTGTACTTGGTGCTACATGAAAGCATGTAGCTGCATAAACCTTGGTCCTAAGGCACTAATAAACCTGGAGTTCTTACTTTCGATTATGGGTCAAAAGGGACTGGGATTTGTGTGGGTAGTCTGCTCCCACAGGCAGCAAAGGCAAGATAAAACTTTGGTAGCCGGAACCCTACCCAACCCCAGTTAACCTTGTATAATATTTGAACAAAGTAACTGGAGTGAGCTAGCTGGGTGTCAGTCTGTTTTCCAAGAAGGCTGAATGAATTTCCCTCTTCTCCTTTGGGAAATGAAGGCTTAACATCTTGGTGAGCATCTCTTTCTACTGCAGCATCTACGACTGACGGGCATCAATCAATATAGGATCTCCCTCGGCAGCCTGTCCACAGAGACCTTCGGAATGGGCTGGGCTAGGTTGGACAGCCAGTGAACCCTAAGGGTTCTCTGCCTCTGCTTCCTTGGCACTTGGATTGTAACTACCATGGCCAGCTTGCAAAGCAGGCACTTTTCCAACTGAGCTGCTTTCTGGCCCCTTCTAAAAATATTTCTGACACCCACAAGGGGGCTTCTTTAGGTACCCCTATGAATCCACACTGTCAGAGATGGGTACACAGCTTCGAGGATGGGTGCGGAGACTGTGCGCCCCTACAAACTAGAGCCCTTGTTATGCTGAAGGCCAAGGATCAAGGATCAAATGTAAAAGCCAAACTCACAAGGGCAGCTAGGGTATGGGAGGGTCCCACCTTATATCCACTGCACATTCTCACCCCAGAGCTTGCACAGGGCTAATCAGAGCTTCAAAACAAAAAAGGAAGTGGTGTGGTCACCTGACTTCTCTATGCACCCCCCCCTCTCCCTCCTTCCCTCCTTCCCTCCTTCCCTCCCTCCCTTCCTCCCACCCTCCCTCCCTCCCTCCTTCCCTCCCTCCCTCCGCCACCAGCTTGTACCCAATCTCTGAATTCCTGCCTGGAAAAGCCCAACATAAATGCCATTTGCTAAAAAGAAGCTGAAGGGAGACTCCCTCACTATCTACTTCAATGCATGCACAGGCTGCCAGGGCAAGAGTGCTTTGGGAAAGATGTGGAAAGAAAAGAGGAAGAAGAGATGTATGTGCTCACTGTGTTTTAGAACTCAGGAGTCATACATGACATGATGCCAGGAGGAAAATCAGGAGGCAAAAAAAAGAAAAAGAAAAAGAAAAAAAGGAAAAACAAACAAAAACAAAAGGCCATGAAAGGAAGAAAGCAAGCAGCTAGCATGATCTGTAGCCATCCAGCAGGCATGGAGAACTGGGTGTCTGAAAGGGGGCTGGAAATGAAAAAGAAACAAGGACGAAGCCAAGACAAAAGTTTCAGATCAAGGCTCAAAGTTTAATATTCAGCACTGTATTTATATAGGGTGATATCCCACAAAACTCATCCTTTGTTTCAGCTGGATTGTGTTGCAAAGCAAGCTCAGCGGGCAGTGTACTCTTGTAGGAAATTGCTGGAAGACTCCACCTCGGTTGTTAAGGTCCAATGGTGGCAAGCACATAAGTTCGATTTAGTCTACTCAAGGCTGTGGGAAGGGCACCACTATCCACTGTTAAACTTGAGTGTGTCCTTCGAGTTCTACCTTCAGACAAGTATGTAGATTTAACTGGAGCTAGGGACAATCCCTAGTACCACATAAAACCAGGCATGACAATGCACACCTATTGGTCTCAGCACTGAGGAGGTGGAGCCTGAAGGATCAGGAGTTCAAGGTCCCCCTCTGATACCAAGTGATTTCAAAATGTGACAGAGTGGTACACATTTTTAACCCCAGCACTCAGGAGGCAGAGGTGGGTGGATCTCTGTGAGTGTCTACGGAGCCAGTTCCAGGTCAGTCTGGATGGTGAGACCTTGTCTCAAACCAACAAAAAACAATGGAAACCAAACAGAAGCAAAGTGAGCTCTAGGCTAACCTGGGCTATATGAATTTCCCTGTAAGATTGTAAACAATCTTAACCAGATTGGATTATCACAAGGTTTGTATAATTTATTTATTTTAAAATATTATGAACCAATAAAAAAAATTCAGGGCTTAAAAAAAAGCAAAGGATGTGGTATAGTTACTACCTTACTTCTCTATGCCCCTCCCTCCCTCCCTCCCTCCCTCCCTCCCTCTCTCTGTCACCAGTCTGAATACACTCTCTGAATCTCTGTGTGGAAAAGCTTGTTTCTCTTGTTCTTCTTATCCTACAACTTCTTTTTAAGCCCGAGTGGTGTTCAGCATGTAGCTATATGGAAAATTGGATCATTTGTAATTGTTTATTATAAGAAAAAAATGCTGCTAAAAACATTCCTAAAGAGAAACCTGTTTTTTTTTTTTTTTATAAACATTCAGGAATTTATTTCCCTTTAGAATAAATATCTATGAAGAACGAAACATCTAATTTTGCTTTTGGAAGATTGCATTTTATGACTGAAAATTCAGACATTCACAAAGAGATGAGTGTGATCGGTGTTCAAGCAGGTTACCCCTGCTCGGCTGTCACATCATGGTGGTCTCCCTGCACCTGTGTACCATCTTCTTCACCTACCAGCTTGTTCAGAAGCAAGTCTGAGATCTCAGATGATTTTGTTTATGTTGGCGTCCAGGAATCAGCTCACAAAGTACACACCACCCATCTCAGTCAGACAGGGATAGTTTATTGAGCACAAGCCCCAGGACTATGGTCCAGATTCGGGAGCAGAACCATGACACTGAGTTAAGATTCTACAGGATTTTTAAGCTCCATATCCACAGACATCTGTGCCAACTTATTTCACCAATCAGGATTCAGGGATGGGGAATTTCCTCAGGAACATGTCTTTGTTGTACACTTATCCTGCTTCCACTGGTTGAGGTATTCAACTACAGCAGGAGACTTGCCTTGTCCTAACTTGGGATGGGACTTCTGTGACATTCATACCTTAACTTGCTAACCAGGATGTCAGTTTTACCCATGTACATATATCTTTCTGCCAAGTAGGATATCAGTTCCCAAGGAGGTCTTGGGAACTTAAAACTTTACTAGACCACTACTCAAAATGGAAGTCTTACTCCAAAGTTTCTTATATTGGTGCAGGTATCCCTTATGGTGGGGTCCATCCTATGGAGCAGTTTCTAAAGGGAAATACCACTAAAGCTTAGAAATAGGTGCAGGAAGTACTGCTGGGTGGTTGGTTCGGGTCCAAGCTTATTGTCGGTAAATAGACAAGACAGTTCTACTGACTTCTATCATGACTGGTCACCAAGGGCACAGAGCATAACAGAATATGTAATCAATCTTGGCATTAGAAAGTTTCCTAGTAACAGCAGAAACCTATGAGAAAGTTTTCTTACAATGGCAGGCTATCCAGGTCACCTAGGCCTTAAGATTTTACCCAGGCCTTAACATCCCATTTAGACCTTAATATTTTACCTAGGTCCCAAAAGTTCACAAATATGTCAAAGCTTGTTTCTTAAGATAAGACTGTGCTCATATTTAAGGTTCTTGCCAAACTGCCTGTCAAATGATGTTTATAGCGATATCCACTCACACCATCAGCATCAGAATGCATCCTCTGCCACATCACTCTGAGTATAGCAGTCCAGTGTCCAGTTTGGAGGAGAGTCTGAATGAAACAGTTCACAGCCAATAGACATGAGTGAAAATGGACAGTTATAAAGGTGCTGAAAAAACTGAGGGACAACATGATGCAGAGAGGTAATTCAAAGGCCAGAATATCACACCAGCTGACAGGGAAAGTATGATAATGGTAAAACCGAAAATGTCATTCTACTTCCACAGAGATCATATCTTAGATGTTCCTTATAGTAGTACCCACAATGTTAAAAGACCAGGAACAATGGAGAAAGTCTTAGGTAATGATTAACAAACATCAATTAGTCGATTGGAAGAATTTCTAAAAGATAGGGTAAGTAAAGGTAAGAATAACATACTTACAATGTGTTTATAAGTTACTATGCATGTTCTTACATGATAGCTAACCGTTTCTCAAATCACCAATAGTTATCGTATTAGAGAAGGCAGAAAGCTACAATAGGAGAGAATCTTCTGTCCTCTTTATACTTTTGGAATTGCTCACTATACAAAGGTGTTAGGATAATCATAGGTAATCACAAATGTTCTATCATTTTTGACCAAGCACTTTTATGTAGCTCAAGTTAGAATGTCTCTATTGATTAAAATAAAATAGCTCATTAAAAAAAAATGTATGGGGAACTGATATCAGCTTCCTAAACTTGGAGTAGACCCATATGTGGTTTGTGTTGCCCCTGAGCTAAACTAGGTAAAGCCCAATGGCTTCTGAAGAATGACTGTACATGGTTCTCTTGCCAGTTCTCAACACAGCTTTGTAGTATCTGTGAGGGAGCATGCTTTTCTGTCAGCTCTGAATGCTGTCAAAGGCAGAGAACAAAGTAGGAATCAAAAGATTCCCCTGTCTTTCTGTAGGTATACTCTGGACACACATGTTCGTGGAACAGAAATATATTTTCCTTCACTCAGAGACCTAAAAAGACACTTGAGCAACCCTGAGAGTATGTGACGAAAATCTCTTCAAGGACTTTTAGATACTAGAAGGACTTCTGGGGCCAGCCTGCAATGAGTGACTAGACTTTCCAGGTTCAACAGGAGCCCTCCAGGGTACCCTCAGATGCTTTGGCCAAGACAGAAAGTTCCAGAGAAGATGGGGGAGATTTGTTCAGGACAGAACCGCTAGGAGAAAGTCGAGAAATCAGTAAAATGGAGAGAGTGCAGGTGGGAACCAACTGTGCCCACTGATCTCACCGACGCCTGACCTTAGAGCAGGTGGGTACCAACTGTGCCCACTGATCTCACTGATGCCTGGAGAGAGTGCAGGTGGGTACCAACTGTGCCCACTGATCTCACTGATGCCTGGAGAGAGTGCAGGTGGGTACCAACTGTGCCCACTGATCTCACCGATGCCTGACCTTACAGCAGCTCATCAGGAAGGGGTGGTACTTTGCTCATTTCATAGGAAAATGACATCAAGAGACCATCTAAGGTGGTGCAGAACACTGGTCTACCTTCCTTCAAATCTCATTCTGACAATTCTACTGTAGGCAGCAAGTGTTGAAGATGCATGGTATCAGCTGGGCAATGCTTTGTTTACAGCGACAGACACCTGAGGATCAGATGGGGCTTCAAGTAGTACATCTCACTAGGCCATCCCCTACTTGTTTTTTTTTCCTCGTTCTGGTCAACCCTGCTCATTCTGGTCTTGTCCCGCTCACTCCGGCCGACCCCGCTCGCTCTGGCCAGCCCCGCTCGCTCCTGTCAGCTCTGCTGGCTCTGGTCAGTACCACTTGCTCTCTTCGGTCCAAGGATTCGTTTATTATTATTATTCATAAGTACGCTGTAGCTGACTTCAGACACACCGGAGGAGGGCGTCAGATCTCATTACGGGTGGTTGTAAGCCACCATGTGGTTGCTGGGATTTGAACTCATCATCTTCGGAAGAGTAGTCGGGTGCTCTTACCCTCTGAGCCATCTCACCAGCCCCCCCATCCCCTACTTCTAACATGCCATTAGCACCCTATTGCCTTCAAATACATCCAAGTGAACATAGATTACAGAAGCCCTGTCTAGCTAGTCTCTCATCAGCTCACTGCTTTAAGCCTCTGCTAGCCACTATTGCCCAGCAGAGACCAACTTCCCTCCTTCCCAGAAGCCTGGGGCATGACCCGATTGCCTACTCGTGACTCTGTTACTGGGATAATCATTTCTAAAGTGACCCAAACCTCCACATTTAAAACATCCTTTATTCCCTCGTCTCTGTGAAATCATTGTGTGCACAGTGGTCCCTTGTAGGGCAGCACCCATAGCCAGATCCTGATTGTATTGAGGGTCCAGATTCTGCACAAAGACAAATGTATCCAGATAGTCTGTTTTTGTTTTGTATGGCCTAATGGCAGCATGTCAGGCTGTATTAGCATTCTCATAAGCCAGTTGTTTAACAAAAGGAACTTCTGCCTGAGCATCTCCAAAAATTCTTCTAGCTGCTTTTAGCACTCTATCGACAAATTCCTGAAATGGTTCATCGGGGCCTTGTTTGATACCAGATAAATTCCCACTGAGATTCCCTTTGTTTGGTAATCGAGTCCAAGCACAGTGGGCAGCCCTTGCAATCTGTACATACACTCCTGCAAGTAGTCCAATCTGATTAGCATTATGTTCATATTGACCTTCTCCTAGAAACATGTTAATATCCCAATTTGTGTTACTTGCCTCAGCATTCATCGTGGCAGCTTTCTTGTTTCACACCATTCAGAACTCCAAAGTAAATAATCTTCTCCTGACAAAGTAGCCTTACATGTAGTTTTCCAATCTTGGGGGGTTAAACTTGCTTCCATCCAGTATCCAACAAAGCTTGGATTGTGTAAAGGGAGCTGTAGGCCCATATTGTAACACAGCTGTTTTATCACTTTGAACTCCAACCTCTGATGATATCTGACTCTATTGCCCTACTGGTCAATTATCTTTTTTTTTTTTTTTTTTTTTTTTTTTTCTGAGACAGTGTTTCTCTGTGTAGCCCTGGCTGTCCTGGAACTCACTTTGTAGACCAGGCTGGCCTCGAACACAGAAATCCCCCTGCCTCTGCCTCTCGAGTGCTGGGATTAAAGGCGTGTGCCACCACGCCCGGCTCAATTATGTTAACTACAGGGACAACTAACCCATCAGATGTATCCTGCCCCTCCCTGTGAGCCTGATTCACAGCTCTTTCTAGGGGCAATTGGCATATCTCAGAATCATTGCTCTTTCCTGCACTTGATACACTCTTTAGCTCTTATGGCTCATTATTCAATTTATGCAGCTTAATTTCAAACTCTAATTTATATGCTTGCATGTCCATATGGGCAGAAAAGGCCATAGGCAGAGCAGAAGGTGCATAAGGAGGTCAGTCCTCATTATAGTCTCTTCTTCTAAATCAGCTTCCTCCTTTGCTTCTAATTCATCATCAGTATCTCCAATTTCTTTTATCTGAGCATTAAAAGATGTACCAGGTCTGTACTTCTCTGATTTAGAGTTAAGTGAGCCTTTTTCTGTGGAAGCCCTCTTTGATAGGCGTTCTTCCTGAAGTTCTTCAAGCTGTTCCTGGGCAGTAGCTAATGTCTATGAGGTCTCTTTATCTTTTCTTTCTTTCTTTCTTTTTTTTTTTTTTATCAATAACATTTCAATAACATTTGTCTTAGTCAGGGTTTCTATTCCTGGACAAAACATCATGACCAAGAAGCAAGTTGGGGAGAAAAGGGTTTATTCAGCTTACACTTCCATACTGCTGTTCATCACCAAGGAAGTCAGGACTGGAACTCAAGCAGGTCAGGAAGCAGGTGCTGATGCAGAGGCCATGGAGGGATGTTTCTTACTGGCTTGTTTCCCCTGGCTTGTTCAGCTTGCCTTCTTAAAGAACTCAAGACTACCAGCCCAGAGATGGTACCACCCACAAAGGGCCCTCCCACCCTTGATAACTAATTGAGAGAATGCCTTACAGCTGGATCTCATGGAGGCATTTCCTCAAGGGAGGCTCCTTTCTCTGTGATAACTCCAGCTTGTGTCAAGTTGACACACAAAACCAGCCAGTACAGACTGTGATATAGAAGTATAAGCCAAATAAACCCTTTCCTCCCCACGTTGCTTTTGGCCACAGGGCTTTATAATAGCAATAGAAACTTTAACTAAGACAGGAATCTTAAAATACAGAACAGTGGGAAGAACCCCATAGGTAGGGGATTGGCCTGGGTAAAGGCTTGAGTAAGAGCCACAGGGCTCCTACACAGACTCCCTAAACAAGTTCTTCTCAATCTTTCTAATGCTGTGATACTTTAAATGCAGTTACTCACGTTGTGGTGACTCCCAAACTGCTGCTTTATAACTATAATTTTACTATTGTTATGAATCATAATATAAATGTCTTTGTTTTCTAATGGCTTAGGCAATCCCTGAGAGAGTCTTTTGACCCTCAAAGGTATCATGACCCTCAGGCTGAAAACGCTTCCCTAAACAGACATAGTGGGATGCTGCTGAATACATTGCCTGAAAATTGAATAGGGGCCACAAGGCAGTGGCTGGGCCAAAGAAAACATCGTTTGTTAGCAAATGACTGACACCTGCCAGGAAACACATGTGCCACATGGGGGGCAGAGGGTGACTGGGGCACAGTGTAGATACCGTTAACAAGGATGTGGGCACATCAAATGAAAAGCCAAGAACAGGTAAAGATACACTTGAACTAACAGTAATTGGCCAAAGAGCCATCAATTCCTCTATGTCAAAAGAGGCAGAACAGAATTTATCAGGGAAGAAGTCATCATACATGGATGATGAGGGATGAACTAGGGGAAGGAAGGGTTCCGGGTAGGGGATGATAAAGAATGAGACTGAAAGGGCCTGAGTCTGCCCAGGTCAGAGAGGAGCTGATGTGGGACCCGGACCCAAAGAAAAAAATAAGATTAATTCTCAACTTAAAAACGAATAGGAATTGCTAGCTCTCAATGAAGATAAAGCTAGGGTTTGTATGTAGATGACCAACTGACTTGGGGGGGGGGGCAGGGACAGTGACTAAAGTTATAGGAGAAATGAGCAACATGTTCAGAGAAGGTGATTGTTGAGTTTTAGGACCAGTTGAGTGTAGGCTGTTTATAGGATATCAAACTACAGCTTGTCCAGCAGACATTCAGGCATGCATACAACTAACCGGGTGGTCTCCATCTGGAGATCTATATTGGAAAATCATCACTGAGAAAACTGTAGTTAAAACTGTAAGAGTGGCTGGGCGTGGTGGTACACACCTTTCATCCCAGCACTTGGGAGGCAGAAGCAGGCAGATTTCTGAGTTCCAGGCCAGCCTGGTCTACAAAGGGAGTTCCAGGACAGCCAGGGCTACAGAGAAACCCTGTCTCGAGGAAAAAAAAATCCTTTAAGAGTGGAGATGTTCCAAGGAGAAGGAGTTGTCAGTGAATTGGACAGAGTTGTCTGGGGAGCCCTGCTCTGCACACAGGCATGTTCAATCAATGCTTGAATAAATGGATGAGCTAGTGATAGATGGGTGCTATGTTCTGAAGTCACACAAAAGAGAAACAGTTTTTTGGCAAAGATTCTGCAATGTTCATGACCCAACCAAGGTTGACAATAGAAGTCCATGCAACAGAGCCACAGATATTAGTATGATAATAGGCTATAGTGGAGAAAGCAACATGGCCAGCCCCATCAGGCTAGATGAAGGTCTCTGTGGTTGGATTAGAGTCAGAGAGGCTGGAAACCAGCATCCTTCTTGTTTACGTAAATTAAGCCAACATTCCTCCAGTTTACATTAATTAGACATCTGAATGGCACCAATACTTATTTTTCATTAGCTTACCTAATTTGGTGTAAATGGGTGCTGTCGTTGTAGTTTATGGCTATTAATCTTGGCAGGGTCACGAGTGACTGACTCTTCCTAGAAGCATTTACTATGTTTTTAGTTGAACTGATTTCCCAGGGCAGTAGCCACTTGCAATGTGAGCAGAGGAGGCAGGGTTGGGAAGGGGGAAGGGGGGGGGGATTCTTGTTCTGTTGGATCAAGGGCTTGGAAAACCCTGTCTTCAGAACTCACCCCTTTCACCTAGCAGTAGGAATATATTGGAACTGTAGTTGGCTAGCTCAACAAAGAAGTCAATTTGTGGCAGTTAGTAACTGAGCTCCCTCTCTGTGTTCAGTATTGTTCTAGGAACTAGATGGTCTGTGATTGACAAGAGCATTCTTACTGCTGAGTCACACAATCCTGGTGGCCAGACACACGCAAACCAAGCAGATCTGACCTGCTGAGGTCAGCCTCCATCCTTACCGGCTGCCTAACAAACGTGACACTCCACCCTGAGTTTCTAGAACATCTTAGGCAGAACAGTTTCCTGCTCCACAATGCCTGGAGGCTGCAGATACCAGAAAGGGATCTGCTTTTTCCTTATCTATTTCCTCCTAAAGGGAATACTCCTTTTCAGGGGCCATACTAAAGTGAAACTTCGAGGCTCCGGGACACCTGGAATGGCAGCTGCACTGACCATCCCCTCTTCTTCTCCCCCTCCCCTCCCTTCCCCCTCCCTCCATCCAGCATAGGTTTGCTAACTCCAACACAGGGAAACCCAATGGAATCCCGCTCTAGGGGAAGCCCTTACTGTCTAAGAGCTTGGGATTTTTCTCTCTTAAGCTTTCTATAATAAAACATTTCTAAAGCTCACTTTTTTGTGATCTGTGGCTTTTACTTCTTGAATTCACAAGACCAGAACGGGAAAAGCCTCTGGCTTGCGGCAGCGTTGGTATCCATCCAGTTCCCAGCTCCCCAATCCAGGCACAAAAAAAGAGCTGAGAAAGGTCTCATATCTCTCAAGGACACCTCAATTTTCCTATATCATATCACCCCCATTTATTAGCCTAGCTGAGAAGATCCCTCACAGCCAACCAATTCCTCACTGGGACAATCTTCTCAGATAATTCTAGACGGTGGCAAGTTGATGAACAAAACTAAACATCATAAGCTGGTTCACTGGCCCTCCTCTGTTAACTGGAACCTTTCTACAATGTGGCTAGGGCTCCAAGGGCAGAGGCCACTCCCACAGATACTAAATGAAAAATCAGCTAATTATGCCAATTCTATTTAGGAAGAATTGATGCTCATTAACAAAAATTAGAATAGAAGGAGGCTGGAGAGATGACTCAGGGGTTAAGAGCATTGGCTGCTCTTCCAGAGGTCCTGAGTTCAATTCCCAGCAACCACATCGTGGCTCATGACCATCTGTAATGGTATCTGATGCTCTCTTCTGGCATGCAGGGATACAAACAGATAGAGCCCTCACATGCATAAAATAAATAAATAAATCTAAAAAAATAGGCTGTGCATATTTACAAATGGTATTTTTGATTATGGTAAAGTCACAATTAAATATTCTTGGTATCTTGAAATACACAGACAGGTGCTGAATGCACAATGATGTGATGCACATGTTTTTTGAAAGCTGCTAATTGGCCAAATGATGTTCAGGTGCCTTAATGCCATCTGTTCCCGATGGGAACTACTTGCTGGACCCTCACTCATGCCCAGCACCTTCAAGGGAAGAGGCTCACAAGGCAACCTCTTTGAAATAGATCCTCGATTCTTAGATGGGCAGTGTCAGACTTTAGAAAAACCTAGATAAACCTGTCAGGAAGAAGCATATGTTAAAAGGTTCTATCTGCCTGTCCTGGCCCAGAAAGGTCAGAGCTCTTGTTCCATTGTGGGGGTGTTTGGCCCAGCGTTCAGATTAAGTTCCACAGACAGCTGTAGACACAGCTCCTCGACTGAGATGTAAATGGGAAACAAAATTTGGAACCAGGCCCCAGGCTCTGTGTGGTCTTTTCCTAGAAACAAAAAGATATAGGCCAAAGCAGTTAGGAGGAAGGAAAAACAGTGTGTGGAAGTTCTATGCACAGCCCTCTGGTTCTGCACAGCCCCCTGTATTTACACAGGCCCTGATGTATATGCACAGCTCCCTGCTTCTGCACAGCCCATGTTTCTATACAGTCTCCTGGTTCTACATACCCCCTTGGTTCTTCACTGCTCCCTGCCTCTGCACAGCCCCCTGTTTTGGTGGCTGCTAACTGAGTACTGTTTCTGCTAGAAAACAAGACGACCTAACCCTCTTACCTACCCTGTGTTGCCAACAAAGAAGTAAGGGCATATGGTCCAATAAAGATGTATCAGGCCTCAGGACCTCCCACACCTCCAAGGTAGAACTGGCTGAGGCTCTAGATCTCACTTGTGTATTGAGGACCTGCTGTTGCCCTGGGCCTATCTAGAACCATGGGCACACTGCCAAGCTGTCTTAGGGTTTTCATTGCTGTGAAGAGATACCAGGACCAAGGCAAGTCTTTTAAAGGACAACATTCAATTGGGGCTGGCTTACAGGTTGAGAGGTTCAGTCTGTTATCATCAAGGCAGGAAGCATGGCAGCATCCAGGCAGGTATGGTACAGGAGGAGCTGAGAGTTCTACATCTTCATCCAAAGGAAGCAAGGAGCAGACTGTCTTCCAGGCATCTAAAAGGAGAGTCTCAAATCCATCTCCAAAGTGACACACTTCTTCCAACAAGGCACACCTATGCCAACAAGGCCATATCTCCTAGTAGTGCAACCCTGGATATTCAAACCACCACACATGCAATGCTAACCCTTATTTTAGCTCTTTTCTGCTTAATTGCTTTCTATAGCCTTTGATGAGCCAGGAAAGACTTCCACCCCTAGGAAAGTCAGTCAGTGTGTGTTGTGTGTGTGTGTGTGTGTGTTTAACATAGGGTATCATATAGCTTAGGCTAGCCTCAAACTCATGTAAGATGACCTTGAACTTCCAGCCCTCCTGCCTCCACTTCTCAAATGCTGGGATTACAGGTGGGTGCCACTGAGCTTGGTATATGGGCTGCATGGAATCACACCCAGGACTTAATACCTGCTGGGCAAGCACACCACCAACGGAGCTACATCCCCCCCCCCCCAACCCAAGCCTCATCTATCTAGAGAGAGCAAATTGCTTTCTGAAAGGGTTCCTTTGACATGCAAGGCTGAAGCCAATCTGCTGCAAGCAGCACTTTTGTAGTTTGCGGAAGGCCCTGAGTTTAAGCCCCTCTGCTCTGCTGTAAAACTAAACCCAAAGCAATCAAAAATGTCCTGTACAGAAAATATGTATAGACTTTTTCTTATTGTTATCCTTTAAATAATATAGTTAAACAACCATTTACATAAACTTGCATAATGATAAGTAATAGAAGTAATCTAGGACTGATGTAAAGTATACAAGAAGTATGTAGGTCACATACAAAGCTGTTCTGTATATAAGGGACACGAGCTTCTAAGAATTTTGGTGTTTGTTGAGGGTCCTGAAACTAACTCCTTAAGGACACAAAGTGTGATGGCTATTCCTGGTTGTCAACTTGACTACATCTGGAATGAACTACAATCCAGAAATGGAGGGCACACCTGTGATCCAGATCTTGAGGCATAGTGACCATGAAAAGCTTAGGTCCCAGCCAGGTAGTGAATGCCTTTAACCCCAGGAGAGCAGATCTCTGAGTTCAAGGTCAGCCTGGGACAAAGGAAGTTCCAGATCCGGGCACGGTACACACATTTAATCTAGGTCATACCTTCTACTAGAAAGCCTACATGAGGACATTGGAAGAAGGAAGACTCACTCTTCTTTTACTGTTTGCACTTACTTGCCAGCACATCTGTTGGGACCTATATCTTTAGGATTCCAGCTTATACAGAAGACGAGGTGAAACAACTAGCCTCTTGGTACTGAGAAACTACTGCATTCTTGGACTTTCCATTCACAGCTGCCCATTGTTAGGTTAGTTGGACTGCAGCCTGTAAGTCATTCCAATAAATTCCCTTTATACAGAGAGACATTCCACAAGTTCTGTAACTATAGAGAACCCTAACTAATGTACAAAGAATCTGTTATTCTCTAAGTCTCCTGCTTTCTAGAGCTTTTGAGAGCTTTCATAGGGCTCCTGGCTCCATACTCTCCATACTCTCTTGCTCCAGTCACTCCAGTGCCAGAAAGTTTCCTCCATCTTGCTGTAACTGCCTTAATGTTGCTTTGATTTATAACTGTCTTTGTTTATAACTGTCTTTGTTCTGTAAAACTATAACACTTCATGACACTCCACACTGGAACATTGAGTTTGGGGTATCTGTGTATCCAGGTCATGGTTATTCAAAATGGCTCCATAATAAACTAACTCTTACTCTCTTCAAGGTGAAAACTATGTTTGTTGTTTGTTTGTTTGTTTTGCATTGGCATTTCCCATAAAGCCACAGTAAAGACATTTGCCACATTTTCCTTCTGCCCTACCCCTCCCTCCTGCCTGTGAGGCTAAAGGAAACAGCAAGGCCCTTACTGAGAGCCCATCTGTAACTGTCTGACAGGGACCCAGATTTCAGAATAACAGACCTCGTGTTTCATTTCCCCAGGGGAAGTTTACAGGTTCATGATAGTAGCCTCCAAGACATCAGAGACCAATGGACATTTGTCAACTAAATTTGTCCCTCCTCCTCTCTTCCCCTACATCCTCTAAGTCACACATTAATGAGGTTCCTTCAAGACCCCTCCTCTCTTTGCTCTCCCTCGAGGAGTCCCAAATAGCCTGACTACAAACAGATTATTAATACACAACGAGGCATGAAATCCCCCTTTTCTTTTGAGGCCTATAAGGGACACACACACACAGACACACACTGCCTCATGGACCTGTTGTCTCTCCTCAGAGCTCTGGCTACACTGTCTTTCCATGGCATAAACAACTCTTCTAATAAATAGCTGTCACTCGAGAAGACAATCAGCATCCTTCTTGAATCCCAACCCCACGACCTTTCATTGATTGTCCTTGTTTGCTTTCTGTTGCTGTAATAGACATGATAAAGACCAGCTTTGGGAAGGAAAGGGTTCATCTGACTTACAGGTTACAGTGCGTCATTGAGCAAAGCCAAGGCAGAAACTTAAACAGAGACCACGGAGAAATGCCGGTTACTGTTGTTCATGATTGGCTTAGCCTGCTTTCTTACATAGCAAGGACCATCTACCTAGGGATGGCACCATCCACAGTGGACTGGATCCTCCCAAGTCACTCATCAATCATGCAAACGCTACACAGATGTGTTTACTGGCCAGTTAGCGAGTTGTCAGCTCGCTCCTCCCAGATGGTTCTCCTTTGAGGAAAGTTGACAAAAACAAAGCAGTACAGCGACCCTCCAGTTTTCCCATGTGGCTCTACACTTTGGGGACCTGTGAACAGCAAGCCAGTATTCAGTAGTATTACCATATCTGTTGATTTCATCAAACTTAAGTAATTACATACATTGTATGTGTGCACATACACACATGTGTGCACATGGAAGACAGAGGCTAACACTGGATAATTCTATGATTACTTTCCACACTATTTTGTGAGACTTTCACTGAACCTGCCACTAGGCAACCAGTTTGGCCTAGATTGGCAGACCAGCAAGCCCTAGAAATCCTCCTACACCCACACCCAGCTATTGTGTGGGTGTCAGGGATCAGAACTCAGGTTCTCAGCCACCAAGTAACAAGCACTTGGCTGACTGTGCCATCTCCTCAGGCCCCTAAGTCTGTGTTATAAACACCTGTCTTGGGCAGAAGGCTAGAGCTACTTTGGAAAGCATCTCCACATGGCTTAGCTGCCTTAGGTGGAGGAAGGTCTCTGACTAGTCTCAATCTTTTGATGTTTTAAAACTTCTGCTTCTGTGGGATTAACTGCATCCCAGTAAGGGGGTGAGTCAGAGCAACTTTAGGAGAATTTCCCATGTGCCCTGAGCTTGTAGTGGTATGTCAGATTCCAACACTTGAGTAAGCTCCTTCCATAAAACTCATAACGTGCTCACTCTTTTTTCCTTCCTTCGTTTCTCCCTCCCTCTTCCCTTCCCCCCCTTCCCTCCCTCCATCCTTTTCTTTCTTTCTTTCTTTTCTTTCTTTCTTTCTTTCTTTCTTTCTTTCTTTCTTTCTTTCTTTCTTTCTTTCTTTCTTTCTTTCTTTCTTTCTTCTTGTACTGAGATTTGTATCTAGATCTTTGGCCATGCCAGACAAATGCTCAACCAATGCACTAAGTTTCTCCCTCCAGTGTAGTTAGAACCATCTGTAACCATGTATTTTTCTACTCATCCTATTTGTTCCTTAAAACAACAACTCTAAGAATTCTTATATGTGAGTAAATGCCTCTGCTAATAGCTTGGGCCAGTTTTTGCCAAGAAGACTATCTCATAACTCAACTCTGCCATTTAGTGTA